>JAOXYD010000007.1:7711366-7727695 GCA_028565735.1 Pinacopodium congolense
TTCACTTAATTACTAACTTAATTTCTCATCCATCAAATATACTCTAAATACTTTGTCATCATCAAACTCTACAAATATATTAGTAGAAATACTTTGTCATCATCAAAACAAAGGTGGAACCAACCCATGGTTCAACAACATAGAATTTGGAGGTACTTTTGTTTTAAGAGATGAGTTTTATAAACAAAATTTTCCTTATGCACAGAAGCATTATGCCTGTGGTTCACCACCAGTTTTACCTATTCCATATGTTGAGAATCTAAGGCCTACAATTCCGTCACAAACGTATAATTCTTCTTCATTACAAATTTAATCAAGAGATGCTCAACATGATCAATAAGACTGAGACCACACAATAGTAGGACATTCAACTAGGCAAAGACAACTGCCTAATTATCTCTCTAACTATCATCATCAATTGCTTAGAAAAGTTTCTAATCCTATGTACTTATTTAGACAAACATTACCTTACTATTTATCTTTGATGCATTCTTATGATCATTTATCACTTATGTACAAATATTTTACTATGTAAGTATAAAATAATGTTAAACCTAAATCATATGAGGAGGCTGTCACATAGAAGTGTTGCCAAAAGGCCATGGAGTATGAGTTACGAGCTTTATAGAATAACAAAACTTGTGAACTAGTTTCTCTGGCATTAGGAAAAACAAGCATTGGATGTTAATGGATTTATAAATTAAAATTCAGAGTTGATAGGAGCATTGAATGCTACAAATCTAGACTTATAGCCAAAGGGTACACACGGTGTGAGGGCATTAATTACATAGATAAATTTTCTTCGGTTGTGCAAGGCACAACCATACAGATCATGTTAGCTTTGGCTACTTTCAAAGGCTAGTTGTTACACCAATTTGATGTCAATAACGCCTTTTTACATGGTGATTTGAATGAAGAAGTCTACATGGATTTACCTTATGGAGTTACACAAACTCGATCTTAACAAGTATGTCAACTACATGGGTCCTTATATGGCTTAAGGAAAGTAAGTAAGTAGTGGAATCACGAGTTGACTCAGGTGCTATTGTAGGAAGATTTTGCATAAGCTCTCCAATCTACACCATCTGTCCCAGCTTTGTGTATTGTGACAATGCCTCAATTATTCATCTTGTTAAGAATCCTATGTTTTATAAATGTACGAAGCATAAAAAGTAGATTGTCATCTAATACTGGAAGAGCTTCAGTCCGGTTTAATACATTTGCTCCTAATTCAATCCCACTTTTAGTTGGCTAATGGTTTTACCAATCCTCTTCCTACGCTACAGCTTGAACTAATTCTTAAGCAGAATCTCATCAATATTTACAAGGACCCAGTTTGAGGGAGGGGTACTAGTTATATATAGTAGCTAAATAATGTTGAGATATAAGGGTGTGTATATGTACTATAGCGGAAGTAGCATAACAAAGTACTACGGTAGACGTTATATATTTTCTTTATATTTTTGTATTTTTTAATGTTGCACATATAAATATGTTACTTATGTGTATAATGATAGTAAGATAATTATAATGGAAATATTCCATATTTATTCTCAATAAACATTTTGATATATACAAAATATTTTCACTTAAAATTTTAAATCATTACATTATAGAAGTATGCTTATATATAAAACCTTACTAAACTTTTGTTTTAATCATTGTGAAAAGACAACGATTTTCATTCATTCTCCTTACATCTAAAAATAAATATAATGGTACTTAAAGTTTTAAGGGAAATTTTAACTTCTAAAAAAAATTAAATTTTTTTAAAGGAATGACCACGTAGGTATCCATGGGGACTTACATTTGTCACAAACCTTATCATCGATTTAAAAGTGCCTGTAATGCCATGTTAAGAACTCGTTCCACCAAAAAATTTAAGTTAACGGGAGAATCCTATTAAATGGATTGTGTATAATAGTAACATATTTAGAAACCATTTCCAAAGCCTTAAGAAATCATGGCTTTTTGATACTATTTTAAAAACTGTATATTATAAATCCATTTATAAAACTTTTAATAATCTGTTAAAAATTCATTCAATATAAAAGTTTATGTTTATGGGTGAGGTCTATTAAATGGATTATATATATTATAACATTTTAAGAATTTATCCAACCTAAAAATTTAGCTTGATATATATATTATAACATTCTAAGAAATTATCCAACCTAGAAGTTTAAGTTGATAATGAGACCCATTAAATGAATGATATACGATTTTAATATGCCCCTTCAATATATCATAAATCGACCAATAAATATAACATAATAAATTCATTAGAAATAAAATATTTTATAAATCCACCAACATAAGATGCAATAAATTCATTAGAAATAAGAATCATAGTATTTAACTGAAATTTAACAAGGTTTTTATCACATAAAATTATAATACGATATGAAAATTAAGCTTTGATACTATATGATAAATTTTCACAACCTCTATTTCCAGAGGCAGATGAGTGGTTTATATATAAGAACAAATCATATTCTTGGTCAAAATTTTTGAAGTATGAAAGTGTTGTTGTTTATAAACTCTTTTTGATCTTTATTCCTAATTTGATGTAAAAGTTTAACAACTCTAATACTTATAGAGTATACCATAATAAACTCTCAAACTTACTGGTAATCTATGTGGAATTTAATTGGGATAATAAATGCATTAAAGATCAACTTTGTAGGATTTTTTCAATTTAGTTACCAACTATTGAAAACTCACTGAATTTAGAGAATAAGTTTGATGCCATTAGTTTTATATTAACAAAGGTAATGAAATCTAATGTGTAAAAAGTGTACACATGGATATCCATATATATCAGCTTATCGTTAACGAACTTTTAAAAATTTTCAAGGTAATGACCAACTTTTTAGGATTTTTATTTTAATGTCCAACCTTTAAAAATTTTCAATTTTAGTAACTAATTTTTTAAAGTTTGTTTAAATTAGGTCAAAATTAATTTTTATTTGTAAAAATAAAAAATAGTTAATATATCAATATTTTATTAGAAAGTATTATATAACAACTTTTGAGTTTAGTTAATATATATTTAATTATATGTTATACTCTCTTTCAAGGGATATCTAAGATTTAGACTTTCTTTTTAATCAAAGATTTAGACATGATAAGTGTTTAATCTAAAGAAAACAATTCATAAATAAATCTTTTAAATTATATATATAATAACTATAAAATATCTTTTTTATAAATAAATTTAAATTTAAAGATATATTATTGATTTATAATAAATAATAGATATAAATATAAAAAACTTATTTCTTTAAAAGATTGAAAATTATTCTATTGAAAAAACTCAATGTATAGTCTCATTATAAGTTCTTAAAATTTTTTAAGAAATTTTATTTGATAGTTTATTGATAATTTTGATATCCCAACTAACTCAAAGAATTTAACGAGAACCCTAAGAGACTCACATTCGATTTAATGAATAAAAGGATCTATAGAGGATTACTGGGTAACTTAATTGGGAAAAAGTGTTCGTGGCTCTGCTCTCGTATTTTTGGAAAAAAAAATTACTTTTCTTTCTGGGATGCCTAAGTTCTAATAGAGTTGTAGCTTTTTTTTAAATGAAATAATCAATCTTTTCTCTTGTTTCTAGTAACATCTTCCTCAGAATGTAAGTAAAAGCCTTGAAGGAGTTGTCCTCCCCATCCTAACTCTGGAGGTTTTAATGTCTCATTCATTTAAATTTTTATAATTTATATGAAATAGAAATTTCTAAAATATTATTTTATCTTTTACAAGAAAACCAAACCAAATTCAATTAATTTCAAATTTTAATTAATAGAATAATTATTTGTATTAATTCTTAAATTTTTCTATCCTAAATATTTGTTTCATTCTATTTATTAATTTCACATTGATAATATGTTACGTTCAATTGAAAAAATTTTAATGTATGGTTTTTTTCCTTATAGTGAGGCCATACATTAAATTTATTTTCAATAGGATAGTTTTCAATCTTTTGAGAGAATAAGTTCTTTATGTCTATATTTATTTTTATTATAAATAAATAATATATCTTTAAATTTAAATTTATTTATAAAAATAATTTGTGACTACTATATATTTAATTTAAAATATTTATTCAAGAATTATTTTTTAAGTCAAAGATTGATCAAGTTTAAATCTTGGATATCCTTTAAAAGAGAGACTAATATATAATTAAATATTTGTTCATTGAACTTAGAAATCATTATACAATACTTCTTAATAAAATATTAGTGTATTAATCACTTATTATTTTTATAAGAAAAAAACTAATTTAAAACTAATTTTAATAAATTTTACAAGTTATTAAATTGAAAATTTTTAAATTAAGATATTGAAGTGAAAATTTTAAAAAAGTTGGTCACTAAATTAAAATTTTTAAAAGTTTAATTAGTAATAAAATTGTATACATGGACATCCATGTGTACACTTTTCATCACATAAATCTCTACGTATCAAGCTTTGTTAGGTTTATCAGTATAAAATTAACAAAGTCTAACTTTTTTCTTAAATTGAACGAGTTTTCAAATGATGTTCATTAAATTGAAATTTTTTAAAGGTTAGACACTAAACCAAAAAAATTCCAAAAGATTTGTTATTAATGTATTTATTATCATGATTTAATTCATGTGATCAACTATTAAATCACATAAGCTTTTATAACAACCAATTTTTGTATTTTGAAAGACTTTAAAAAATAGGATAGGCTCAGTGTTGGATTTATTAGATTACGTATGCATTTATATGTGATTTTATTGATGGCTAAAGGTTTTATTCTTGTAAAATTTATACAAATATTCAAAAATGATTTTAAACCTTAATAATGTTTTAAAAAGTCTTTAATATTTTTACAACGATTAAAAAAATACCTTTAGACTTCTCTAATGTAAAAAAAAAACCATGATATTTGTAAAATATAAAAAAAAATTCAAAGCATTAATATCTAAATTAAATTTCGAAGCCAGATTTATGAATCAACTTAATCTATTAATATGACATAAATCTATTAAAAATTATCACATCAACAATTATAAATAAAAACTAACAGAAAAATTGAATTTATATCAGTAGTGAAAAATTTTAAAAATATTTTACAAATATTATAATCTTTTTTCAAATGTTGTCCAACATTATTATTCTTTCTGAATTCTTGTTCAAATATTAAAGGTTTAAATTTACCTTTAACCTTTTATTGATTGTAAACATAACTTTCTGAAATATATAATATTTAAAACAATATCAACTGGAGTAGAGATGATGAGTAAACCGGAGAACCAAACCCATAGCAATAAATCAACAACATTTTACAACATTATGAGAACATCTTTTAATGTGTCTATTCGTAAACTGTGCAAATCCCAAAGATTACATCTTATCTTGCACAAGACCACAACGTCAAAAAAATAGTCATATCCTTAAAGCGATCAGATAAATGAAAGTGCTCTTGGGGAACAAATATGTATACTTCTTGTTATCACTCTAGAAAACAATCTCTTATCTCCAAATGTCTACCCTAATTTAAATGAGGAAGTGGAGATGATTCTTCCTCGTGTCTTAAATTTCCACTTCTTCTTTTGTATCCTCCATATTTCTCTTAAATTCTCTTAACTTTACTACAGGTAATCCATGATTAGTGGATCTTCACCAAATATATTGTCTTTTTTATTCCAGAAAAAAATTATATGACCACAGATCATAAATATTCATAACCTATCGATTTTATAATAATAATAATATAATCTTATTATGTAATTTTTTTATCTTTTAAATATAATATATATTTTTTAACTTTGGGAAGCATCTTATCATATTAAGTGTTGTGGATATGTAGAAAAGTGGTTAAAAGTATTTTCTTAACCCTGATGTTCACTCGTATATCAAAAACACACGTATGTATATATATATTCTGACTGTTTGTCGATGTTTTAAAATGGGTTATGCTCATTTAAAAAAATAATATTAATAAAGCTCCAATCAGCATGAATTAGTAGGTCCCTTTTATTTCATCACCTTTAACATAAATAGAAAGAACAAACAAAAACCAGTAACAAGCAGAGGCTTGGGTACCTTACAATGTCTAATCACTTAGTGGAGAAAGAATCGCTTTGCTTGTATAGAGGCAAAAGAAGTCGCTGCCAAGCTTAACTCACTTTGGTCTCTGTCTCTCTCCCTGTATATTCCTGTATTTGGCCAATCACTACAATGTCAAGGTCTAAAGGTAAAGGAGGATGCATCTAGCCTATTAATGTGAAACTTAGGCTGGCCACTTCCCACGTGAAAACTCTCAATCATTAGTGATTCCTCCTGAACCAAATTGGAAATACACAGAACAGTGCAATAAATCTCCAATTATGTTTTGCACTGTTTCTCTTGCTCTGCTTTGTCATGTGCTCTGTGAAATTTTTCCCTAATCAGAAACAACCAGACTATCTGCACCTGCAGTACCCTAGCTTTCTTTGTTTTCCCTTTTTGTTTAAGCTTTTATTTTTCTTATTTGAATGCTGGCGTTTCTGTGCAGGCAGCAGGTACGAACCTGGAACCATGCAAGCTTCTCTAGCGCCAAAATAATAATAATAATAATAATAATAATAATAATAATAATAAAAGAAAAAAATAAATAAAAAGCTTCTCCAGCGCCTTTCAAGTAGAGAAGTAACCATTCTATTAATAGGAAATAACAAAGATAAACTATAACAATATTTTTATAAATTAATATTTAATAAATTAATAGTTTCAATTATGTAATATTTCTGAACACGAACTCAAACTAAACGGTTAAATTAAGCATAAATTAATTAATAAATTTTTAATTTATAGGTTTTGATAGTCTTAATATTATTAATTTATATATCAAAAAAATATTATTAATTTATAAATGTTCTACTGCAGTATATGAAAAAGGTTAAATAATGAGACTTCTTATTTATAATTATTATGCATGTATCTGTTTAGAGCTAGTTAACATCACAAAATCATGCATCATATAAATTATTTTTAGAAAAACATAGTTAAAAATATAGCAACATAAATATATGTAACGACTCTAATGACTCATTTATCTATAACAACTTTAATGATATAATTACACCTGCTGATTTTTATAATTTTTAGAAATCAGTTATGTATGTTTTTTTAGTGATACTATACTTTATTAATACTTACTGAATATTTAGAAGTTCGTTTAGTTCAATTTTTTTCATTTTTCATTTTTATTTTTTAAATATAAAAACTAATTCAAGTTATTTTTATTAATTTTACGTTATTTTTATCAATTTATATACTTAAAAAATAGAACTAAAAAAAGAAAATAAGTAACAAAACTAAACAAGGCCTTAATATTTCTTTTAGAGAAGGCGATCTGCCAAAATATAATGATGTGATTAGATAAGGAAAAAATAAATTATTAAATAAGATCTTAATATTAATGGAAAGAAAAGATAAAGTGATTTGTCAAATTTATAATATGTAATTTGATATAAATTAATATTTAAAGGGAAAAAGAAGGATAAATATAAGGATAAAATGCGTTATTTTTCTTTACGAAATTAAATCATGTCATAATTTTAAATAAGTAAAAGTGTATATCTTTAATTATATGCCACTAAGTAAATAATCATATAACATAATGATACAAGGTGAAATATATCACTTTTTTAATACAAAATTTAAGTGTCATAATAACTATATCGTATAATTCTTGTTCTAATGTTGTAGATGTACAAATGTTAAATAAAGTTATCATGCGATTTAATCTCAAGCATATAAGGCGCAAGAAAACTCCACCATTATCTAAATGATAAAATTAAGACCATGTTTAGACGGACGTGTAAGGGATGATTGAAATATCCTTTTTCATTTGGATTTTAAAAAATAAAAGTAGATCAAACAGGTCGACAGTAATGATAACAGTGTAATGAGACCATGAGTCTTTAACAAAGCCTAGCCTAAAGACGCCGTCAAAACAACTGTTTAACTCTGCCGAAATTTACAAAGTAAACCCGAAGATATTCTAATAAAACACCCACTATTTTGGCCCCACGGCTTGATGTCGAGGATGTACGGAGAACATGGTAGCTTAATACACTACAACACACACACACTCTCAACAAACCACAATTCGACAACGCATTTGACCAAACCACTCTTGTTTTCCAATACCACCACTTCTTCCCATCAAACCACTGTCCCTTCCAAAGCAGTTTCAACATTTTCCATATTTTTTATATCTCACTTTTAACACTTTCTCCATATCTTCCAGCGTATAATTAATATCCCAAAGTCGAGGAGGGAGGGAGAGCCTTTATCTGCCAAAAAAAAAAAAAAAAGGTAGATAGATACACTCAACTCCACAGTCACATATACACGTATCTACAGAAAACAATCAAGCTTCTGTCTCTTCCTTTAGAACTAAAGTTTGTTTCTTTCGTGCTTTCCTTCTGTTCCTTCATTATTATTCATTCTTGTTGGGTTTTGATTGTCATAGAGTATTGATTTACGTGGTGAATTCTTTTTGTTGCTATAGAGTAAGGAAAGGGGAGGAGTTAAAAGGACTAATCGGATATGGGGAGAGGTAGGGTTCAGTTGAAGAGAATTGAGAACAAGATCAATAGGCAAGTGACGTTTTCAAAGAGAAGGTCGGGATTATTGAAGAAAGCCCACGAGATCTCTGTGCTTTGTGACGCTGATGTCGCTTTGATCATCTTCTCCGGTAAAGGGAAGCTGTCCGAATACTCTAGTGAATCCTGGTTAGTATACGTCCTAAAATCTTTCTTCCACACCTCTCCATCTCTGTGTTAGATTATTATAAGCATCTCTTCGATTTGTAATTTGATTAAGACTATAGAAGATAATTCGTATTTCTCTGCTGCTCTTTTCCCTTCTCTTTGTATCAGCTGTTCATAGGAATGTAATATTCCAACGTACCATTTTGCTTGATTAGTTTTAGGGGAAATATATAATCACATTCTGACAAAAAATATAGTTTTTGTTTGGTTGGCCTCATTTTTAATTTCTTTCAGAAACCATGAACTGACTGCTTAGCAAGATAGATAGGGAGAGAGAAAGAGAGAGAGAGAGAGAAGTGAGGTGAAGAGAATTAGGAAAGGACTAAATTTCGAGTGAATCTAAAAAGGCAGCGCGAATTCCATTTCAGGTGTGTCGTGTGGAATGCTTTTGCAGTACAGGATGGACTGACCAAGCAAGAATCTTGGGAAACTAAACTAGTTATTATAAAGCACAATTTGCATTTTCCATATTAGCTAATTGTTAGTGAAATTTGAGTTCAGTGGACAGTACAGTGTATATGCTTCTGTCAGATTTTGAATTAGTACTTCTTGAGCTTTTTGTTAACACACTAAGGACAGAATTCTAGGAGGAGGAGGGTGTCAGGACATGACTAAGGAACTTCTGCGCCTAAATTTCATAGTAGTTGTAAGGCATCATAATTAATGTTGAATAACTTGGTATAATATGGCAGTTCTACTGCATTGATATCTTATGTACGGCGTGCAAAACGTGACTTTATTCTTCTTTTTTTTTAAAATTGTTTTATTGTCAAATGTACTTGAATGTTTTAAAAGTAGCTGACTTCTAGATCTCGACTTGCAACTGGGCATTTGCATTCCTATTTCTTGTAGCTTAACAGATTTTTCTTTTGAGAATTTCTGTAGTCTGTATCTTCTTCTATTTCAGTTGTCTCTTTAACTTTATAAATTCTTCTATCAATACTTCTGCTGATAGATAATGATAGAAACAATAACTTCATATAGTATGTGATGATCAATATAGTCCGTGTACATAAATTTAAATAACAAGGATCACATAACCAAAAACTTGCATGATAATATCAAATTTAATTTGTTTTTCAATTTATTAACTTATCTTTTACGATTCCATAATGATATTCCATGTCAAGTGTGATTTAAATATATTTGATGCCATGAATTCTTGGATTTAAACAAATTAGAGATCAAACTTAATATATTGGTTATTAAAATTCTTTATCATCTTAACTATTTGTAGTACTCTTTATCGTGATTTCAGCCGTATAAAAAGTTTGTATTGCATGCTTAATTCTTAGTCTTACTTTTGTTTTCTTGCCATTGTGAGTTAAGGTTACATTTATGCTTTCCTAAGATATTCATTTCAAAACATTTGACCATTTTTACTAAACATTTTACTTCTGATAATTATGGGGCTGTTTGATTTTGATTTTGTTTTTGAATTTTCTAAACACAAAAATTAATAAAGAACATTACAGAAATTATAAAAAACATTCTAATACAACACAAAAATCTATAAAAATACACCAAACTCAATACAAAAATATAACATCCACAATTAAAAATCACAACCAAAAGCTCAATCAAACAACTCCATATATTAATTAGACTAATTGCTCCTTTTATTCCCTCTTATTTCTAATATTTTATTAAAGATTAATTTTCTAAATATCATTATGGTTAAAGCTTTCCCCAATTCATGTTCCAAATCTCGACTACTCATTCATTTCTTCTATATTTTTTAGTTTGATTTTTCTTGGTTATAATTTTTATTATAAAGGATCAACAATTTTTTTCCCTTTACTTTCTCAATTATATTAAAGTAGATTTATTGGAGGATACAATATCATAATTACAGATGAAGTCTTCCCTCTAGTAAATTATTTTATATCTTAGTGTTGTTTTTCTTTTAATACTAATTATTTCATATAATAATTACTTTTATGTACCTGTAAAGTCATAGATCATGTGTTTTTGATATATGTATAAAATATGTGTTAGTACAACCATATAATTTCCTTAACATTGGAATCATTATATTCCTTTTCTCTAGTACATAATGGAAAGTATTTTTTCTTTTCAAAGGAAGTCATCATTATTACGTTAAGGATTTCCAAATTGTTTTCGTTACCACACTTGAACTCTTATTATATATTCACATATTATCTAAATAAACCTTATCCAACAAAATAGTTTCAATCGGGCAAGCATTGATATAAAATTCTTAGGATTAACTATATGATCGATGTCTCAGGCCATAACCAGTTTTTATATAATAATATTATTTATATTAGTAAAATAATTATTATTATAATATTATTATTATTATACCGGCTACATAGTTATTTTCAAAATTCTTTTTACGTGCTGACTTAGCTTAGCCTATTTCGATTGTTGGATTATAGGTGGTATGATGAGCTAAGCTCTCAAAAACATGGATACGTCTTCCTAGCATGAGAAAAGAACCCATGCAAACTGTTATCTCACATCTGTTAAAGTTATAGCAACTATTATTTGCTAAAGCATGTAACAATAGGTGAATATATCTTCTATGAGTGCAACATTGCTTTTCCATACCAAACTAAGTTGCAATTAAATATATTGGCTTCTCTCTATCCTTGTGCATATTGCCCCTTGTACTGGGGAAAAAAAATTTGAAATACTAACGGTGCAACTTTTATCTCCCATTTTATCCTTGCGCAAAAGAATTCTTAATTTCATTTTACACAACCAGGTTCACCGTAATTTTTGACCGTCACGTGATGTTTACATGCTTCAAGAAGTAAATTTCGATAAAATTTAGGAGTTCGCATGACTAGCATTATAAATTTAGTCTAGAATTAATGAAAATAAATATGCTAAGATAGACAGAAACATAGAAATGCTAATCTCAATAATATAAGATATTAAAAAAATAAAAGTTAAATAAGACATGATTCATGTATACGACTTGATGAAAATTATAAACTCTTAGATGTAATTGCAATATCTATAATTATCAGTTACCAAAATAATAAATGAAATGTTGGCTCCGTTTTATAATTATTAATATATTATATAATAATATATATTATGGGATGGTCGCAATCAGTCATAAATTGTCAATTGTGTAATTATTTTTGTAAGTAAAATAAAAAGTAGATGCCACATCAAATTGAAGAAAACATTTATTAAACTAGAGTGAAAAAAGAAAGTACAGAGGCTTTTTTTGAATGATTATTTATTATAGACTTTTAATTTTATATGAAAAGCAAGTAAGATATAACTTTTTTGAATATTGATTTCCGTTTATGTCCCTGAAAGTTCTGGATTTAGCTAGAGCAGCTACCAATAAGCGTAAGTTGCATTTTTTTTTCTCCTTTTTATGGTGACAGCATGGACAGGATCCTTGAACGATATGAGGGATATTCATATGCTGAAAGGCAACTTCTTCCAAATGCTACTGAAAACAATGTATGCCTTGCACCAGTCCCTTACATGAATTATGCTTATTGTAAATGATCTCCTTAGTTTTGATACTGTTGTGATATAAAACATTTCAGATTAACTGGACTCTGGATCATGCAAAGCTCAAGGCTAGAATAGAGATTCTGCAAAGAAACGAAAGGTTTGAACCTAAATAGTGGAAATCTCATATGTGCTTAATTTCCAGCTACTACAAATACTGTTGCACATGGTTGGTGGGTGATACTGTTTCACACCCTCTTACGTTTGTTGCGGCCTATTTTAGTAGGCCGCAACACATTCTTATTACAGTAGAGAGAAAACAGATGATTTTCAGATGGAATGAACAGAGAGAAGGGAAAAATCAGGTGATTCTGAGATTAAGCGAATCGAAGAAGAACCAAAGCTTAAACTACGTTATCGTTTTTCTTGTGAAACTCAGTTAGTGGGTTTCCATTTTTCTCATGCTCTTGACCTTTGAGATGCAATGGGTATCGGTGTTTGCTCTGAACCGTTCCCCCTAAAAGGCAGGTAGGGCTACTGGGACGATGGATAGATATACTAATACGATGAGATAATTAATGTTAACAGTAATTAAAAACTAACCCTTATATATGCTATTTATAAAAAATTAAAAGTACCTTGTAATTACATGTTCTGCTATTTAAGAAAATATTTAACCATTAACCTCAAGAATTTAATACTAACCTTTGTAAATTTATGACAAAGTGCACCGAAAGTAGTAGTATTTTGAAAAAAAAAAGTATTATCTTTTATTTATTTAAATTAATTTAATTGGGTATTTTATATAACTTTGAAGTAGTTTAGAATAAATTAAATAATGATATAAATTAAACTGCAACTTATACACACAATTTTAAAAATAGCTAAAATTGTTGAAAAAAAGTAAAGGCGAAAATACTGATCTTAAAATATTGTGTATAATTAATTTTTTCAAAAAGAATCGTGTATAATAAAAAAAAAAATATGTCAGTAACTTCTATATTACCTACAATATTGTAAAATATGCAATTCAATTAACAACTTCTTAAAATTTTACCATGCAATCCACTTTCTTTCTTCCTTCTGCAGGCACTACATGGGTGAAGATCTTGATTCTTTAAGCTTCAGGGAGCTCCAAAGTGTGGAGCACCAACTCGATTCTGCTCTCAAGCACGTAAGATCAAGAAAGGTATGCATGGAAATCGAAGAACTTTATTAATTGTAGGATTATGAGGTCTTCTTCACTCCATCCTAATTGTTCGAGTTTCACTTGCAGAACCAACTCATGCATGAATCCATCGCAGAGCTCCAGAAAAAGGTGAGGCCCCGGCTACCCAAAGTTCCCATCTCCTAGGCAGTGAAAAACCATGCATCAAATTTTAATGTACTTGGTAGTTTGATACCTATATGTATTCCTTCTTTTACTTTTTACGTTTTTTCTTGTGCATAAAGTATAGGCAAGTAGATGGGTAAGAAGCTTTCAGTATAAAGATCTATTTGTTTCTCAGCGTCCTTGTTCTAACCAATGAAGAGAACGAGATTTATTTCTAGCAATCTAGTTTCTTTGATATCTTTCTTAAGCCTTAAAAGTGGCTGGGTACCATATTCTACTATGGTGAGTACAGTGCTGAAACTATGGAGCAAATATGCAAGCTCTAAATAATTATTTGTTGGGTTTACAGGATAAGAAATTGCAAGAGCAAAACAATCTGCTTTTAAAGAAGGTGAAATGTCTGAATCCACGGATATGGTGTTTCATTTATATGCTCATACCATGCACTTGACACCTTCATATACATATACATAACCAGGTGAAGGAAAAGGAAAAGGAAAAGGAAAAGAAAAAGGAAAAGGACATGTCTCAGCAGGCAAATCGGGAACAAGATTCCTCATCTCCTTTTGTACCAGAGTCACCACAGTTCTTGAAAAGGAGGTCCATCTCTCTCTCTCTCTAACACACACACAAACAAACACACACGCCCGCACACGCACACACACAGAAGTCTACAGCCTTGGAAATCACTTAGACATGCGTTTCCTCATAAGCGTCTAAGGAGATATGGCAGTGTTGGGAAGTAACATGAAATGAAGAACCACCTTGCGCGGAATCTCCTCAAATTTCTATAGCATTTCATTGACCAACATGTTGTGTGCTAGAATTAGTAATCTGAAACTTGAAGTGCCATGTGGATCATTACATGCATTTATTATCATGCATGCTTTTTATTTTTCGTTGAGACTTGTTTTTTTTTCCCTTTTATTAAACAAGAACAAAAGATTTATTGGCATGTTAGTAAATCCTTGTATTAATGGATGCGGCGGAGTGCATTCTTAATATTGGTTGCTGAGGGGAATTAGGGAGTACATTCTTAATATTGTTTGCAGAGGGGATTTAGTAGTAGTAAATTTTTCGTTTTTGTTTTTTATTTTTATTTTTATATATTTATATATATATTTTATGTATTTTTATGTATTTTTTTAATTTTTTAATTTTATATTATATTAATGTATTATTTTTATCAATTTTTTATTTTTTTAATTGTTATTTTTAAGAAAACAAAAATTAAAAATTAAAATTAGAATCAAAATCAAACATACTCTTAGGCATGCCCTTAGCTGTAATCTAAAAAATATTAAGAAGTCTTTTGTTTTCATTTAATCAAGGGAAAGAAAAATTTTAAAAATTGCACCTATATATTGTTATTGAAGTGTGTGCATGCCATGGAGCAGCGACCCAGCAACATGTACTGAAGTTGAAGAAGTCAGTCCAAGCCAAGACCCACCAAACATGTTAATGCCTGCTTGGATGCTTAGCCCCCATAACCGACAACAGAATGAAAAGCTTTGAAAAAGGCTCTGCTTCTTGTGCAACAATGCCAGTATCAGATCTTCATTTGAAATCAAGTGACGGTATTATATTACACGCTGATTGCTGCATTCCAAACTATATGTATGTATCTAGCTATAAGATATTAAATTTGGGCTGCACTGGATTCATCAGGTAATGTATGCAATAAATCTACACACAGAAAGAAAGGTCCAAGTGGCAAGAAGCCTAAAGTTTGTAAATTGCATTATGGTGCTATGTACTAAGTCATAGCTGTACGCATGTGAAAGATAAATTTCTCCATGTATGGTACTATTGCTAGTAATAATAATCTTGGGCCTCAAGATATTGGTAGATAAGAAAAGTAGCATGATCTATGGTTGAGGTATTTGCCTATTTTTTGGAGAATATTTTGATGCTGTTTTTCTAATTTTAATTTTAGCATATCCTGCCCTAAGTTAATCTTTTTTAAGCTTATGTCTCTCTCCTTTGTTTGTATGCTGATTATTATGACATTCTTTTTTTTTAGTTTTTCTCTTATCAAATTTAACCATGTTGAGTGGAAAATTTATCATACAGTAGCTTGAGTCTTGACGGCTATTAACTATAACCTAAACAATGATCAATTATGACTTGCATATAAATAAAAAATATTGGCGTTCTAAACTTAAAATCATCCCAACTAAATTTAACATGGGGCTGAAATTCAACGAGTCTTGATTCAATTTTGTTGAACCCATAAAAATTGTTCCCTCTGAAGATGTTTAATAACGTTTTTTTTATTTGGTTTTTAGTTTTTATTTTTTAAATATAAAAATTAAAAAATAGTATAAAATTAAAAATAATACAGTATAAAAATTAAAAAAATAAAATAAAAATCGAAAAAACATAAAATCTAATGAAAACTCATAAAAACTAAAATTTAAAATTAAAATCAATAACAATTTAAAAATTGTTTGGTTCAACTTCTGTTTTTAATTTTAATTTTTTGTTTTCGGTTATTGTTTTTGTTACTATTTTTAGTTTTTTTTGTGTTTTATTATTGTTTTTGTTGCTATTTCTGATTTTTGTTTTCTGTTTTTAATTTTAGTTGCAGTTTTTTATTTTATTATTATGTGTATTATTTTTATTGTAAAATATGTTTAAAATTATATGAATATATTTTAATTTTATTTAGATTAGACTTTTACACAAACCAAGGAGTTACTTCCAACTCACTTTAATATTTTCCCCAAATCTATCACCTTACTTCCATCCAAG
>JAOXYD010000007.1:7737360-7752533 GCA_028565735.1 Pinacopodium congolense
TTATGTTTTTAAAGTGCAATATTTGTATAATTGTATTAAAGTCGGGTCAATTCGGGTTAATACATCAGGTTAATTCGAGTTTGGGTGTATTCGAGTTCGGGTGCATTCGGGTTTGGGTCTATTCAGGTCAGGTGCATTCGGGTTCAGGTCTATTCGAGTAGGGTGCATCTCGGGTTCATATGAAATCGAGTTCGGGTTCAGGTCGGGTCGAGTGCAGGTCGAGTTCTGGTCGTTAACTTTTTTTGTCAATTCGGATCAGGTCGGGTATGATCCAAGTCAGGCAAGTCGGGTTATCGGGTCGGGTCAATTTTTGACATCCCTAGTTGCTTCAAAGGAAACAGATTTATCGGAAATAATCTATAAATAACATATTTTTAAAAATCAACTATTTAAAAGTTCAATTTAACTATCATTTACATGAACAATTTCTCTTTACTTCTTATTTTCTATCTTTCAAATAATTAATATAAAAAATAGCGTTTGAATTATAATTTATATTTAATATTTTTATATTAATAAGATACTTTATTAACCACGCACCTATTTTTTAACAAAAGATCCTACCATCCATCAATAAGATTAAAGTTAAAGAATCCCTACCATCCCATTCTTACCCGTATTATGTCCTAATCTTAATGTAATCATATGCCTACTTTTAATACTTTTCTAGTTAATCTATTTTAGCAATAGCTGTATACGAATTAAATCCTTTTCGATTAAAGGAAATCAAGAGACTTGGAGGAGTACATATATGTTGTTATTTATAATTTTATACAGGATTTCTGAAGTTGAGGTAGAGATGTTGCAGTCATTCACTAGATTTTTAAGTATTTGTTAATATTGAAGTAGGGACAATCGCATGTCAGGTTCTTGAACTTTAAAATATGTCTTAATTAAGCCTTATAATTTCGGTTTTATATTTTATATTTCAAATCAATTTAATCTTTTCGTCAATTATTAATAGAAATTTAAAGTGTCAAAAAATAAAATATTTAAATAACTTTTAAAAATAATAAATAAATGTCATAATTATACTATTTTATTTATTACATTTGTACAGTATTTAACAATAAAATTGTACTGTCACAATAAAATTATGTTGTTTCACATATATTTCTATATTTATTATAAAATAATGCAATTTTATTCTTGAAAAGTATAAAATATAATACAGTTAATATTATAATTTTTTAAAAATTTAATTTTAAAAAATTTAAATTTTTATTGTATCCAATTTTTATTAAGAAAAAATAATAACAATATTAAATTTAACTTAAATATATGGGAATAAGAATGAAATAAAAATTTTCAAAATTATCGAAGTCGAGAAATTTCTTAAAATGTGGGAAAAAAAATATGGTGTCTTTAGATCACATGTCATATGCTCTGTGACTCTTCTCTTTCTTTCCCTCTCCTAAGCCTTCTTTCTTTACACACACCTAAAACTATAAGAAGAAAACGATAAAGATACCATTTGTCAGTATTTCACCCACACAGAACGCACATAGGCCACGAACCAGATTGCCATCTCCTTGCCAGTTCAATTTAGTTCCACCGTTCATTTAAGCTGAAGTATTGTTCTTTGGATTGCTTGGTTGTTGATTACATGGAGACCTTCTTTTTGATTCCGTGGTCTTAAGGATATATTATTTAGAGTAAGCTGGTGGTCACTGCTTAGCTCATTATCGTTCAAGCTATAAGTTTGGTCGTGTATGATTGGTTTTTGGACTAGAATATAGAGAAAAAGGAGATGGGTCGATTTGGAATCTCCAGATTTTGGTGGTGAATTGTGGAGGAAGGATCGAGGAAAGATGAGGAGGCGGGCGACCGAGTTCCGGCGCCCGGTTAGGAGGAGGTTTTCACAGTGGATCTGGGCACTACTTGGGATGTTTTTAATCGGAGGATTCGTGTTGTTTGTATTTCACCACTATCACCATGGAGACCATGTTCAGCAGCCTCGAGTGGTAAGGTTTATAGTGATTCTCATCTTCTCTATTTTGCATCTATTTTGATCTATTCTTGCTGGATTTTAGATTTTTCATGTCCTTTATTGTTTGGTTATCTCAGCGGTTATTGGATACCATTTTGATCTTTCTGTTTGGGAATCGTATGTGATATCTCAGATTATTAATGTACAGTCTTCTAAGTACTTCTGCATCGTGTTTCTTTAAAAACTGCAATTGGGAGGTGTGTTGGATTTACGTGTTAGGGAGGCTATCCCTATACTTCCTTAACATCATTACCTTGAGTGTGTTTTCTGGGGAACGATAGAGTAAGAGAAGATAATTCTTTTCACCATGTTAGAGAGGCTAAGATGACCTGAATGACTGAGCCAAGATAGCCTGACTGTACATTTGGCCAGACAAAAATGAAAAAGTAGACCTGTTAGTAACTGCTTCCAGATTCTAATTATCTTATATCCTGGTATTTCAATTTTAAGTACAGAATTCTGGCTTTTATGTTCACTAATCAAACAGAAAGCATTTAATATATGAATGCAAGATTTCTGCAGTATACTTATCAAAAAGCTCAAATTTGTGCTTTGTAATAGTTGTTTTATCTTTTGTATGTGCGCAGAGCATTAGAGTGACTATAACCACTGAGCATGCCGAATTCTATTATGATCACAAAATTATATTATCACTATTTGAGTCTTCTTGATTTTATCAAAATCTACGAGGAATGCTACTACTAACAAGTACAAATGTAACAGGGTTTATCTGGAGCTTAAAATTTTAGATGTCATGGTGCAGTTGCTATGCAGATTCATGCTAATCAAAGGGATTTTAATTCATGGATAGGAGAATAATCCAGTTTGAGTTCAATTTCTTTAAGGTTGAAAAAAAAGACATTAAATTGCACTCTTTAGGGGTAATGTAGATAATTTACTCCTGCTAAAAGAGGACAGTGGTTTCACATCAATTGGAATGTTAATAACTCTTTATAGGTTCTTTTTATTGGAATGTTAATTTCCCCAAAACTAATGCCATCATGTAGCTTGCATAGGTGTTATTGATATCTTACAATGAATTTGATCTTCTCCATGCTGGTAAAAAAATATTTTTATAATTTCCCAAAAACTAATTCCATTATTAATATCATACAATGAATTCAGTCTTCTCCATGCTCGTAAAAAAAATATTTCTACGTTTGCAACTAGTCATCTCATTCGGGAAAATCTTTCTCCAAAATAAGTGGCTATTACTTCCTCGAATGCTGTAATGGTTTCTCTTCTAAGACCATCAGAGACGCTTCTATTTCTTAAGTAATGTGGTTGGGAACATTTCACACTCTGTTTTTATGCTCTTTATGCATGAAGAGTGGACATTTCTTATGGTAGATCTCAAGGCACTACTGTAGATGGTTTGCTAATTCATATTTTTTAAACTTTCGCCACATCAATAGGGTTCCCATGCTCTTTAGCGATGTTAATGCATGGTGATTATTGAATTATGGCCAACACCAATCTTTGAACAATCTGATTTTTAACAGTAGATTCTTTGCAGAGAGGCTATATTATCCACGTCACACGGTTCCATAATATTCACTGCAATAACATCATTGGGCTAAATTCAATATTGGTCTAAAAAGTTGCCATTGCATCTAAAAGATATAGTTATGAGCACCATGCAATGACTTGTTTCCGTACCTCCCTGGTTTATGCATCGTTTTCACTATAGTTATTCAATTATGCTTTGGAAAGAAATGTCATTTGCTTGCTTTGGAATGGATTTTGATTCTTATAATTCTAACATTCCCTTAATAAAAATTCTTTATTTATTGAAACCTGTAGTTTGCAGGAATTTGTTTATCTATAGGGTAAGGAGGTTACTGATTGCTGACTTTCCTCTTCCAGGAAACAGACTCAAGAACCAAGTCAGTTAACGATGATGAGTTTAATTTTACTAAAGAAATTTTAAGTGTTAGCTCCTTTTCACGGCAGTTGGCAGAGCAAATGGTACTTGCTAAGGCTTATGTAGTTATAGCCAAGGAACACAATAACCTGCACCTTGCTTGGGAGCTGAGCAAAAAGATCAGAAGTTGTCAACTTTTGCTTTCAAAAACTGCTATGAGAGGGGAGCCCTTAACGGCAGAAGAAGCAGTGCCAATAATCAGTAGCCTGTCCTATCTAATTTTTAGGGCACAAGATGCGCATTATGATGTTGCAACCACCATAATGACAATGAAATCTCATATTCAAGCCCTTGAAGACCGGGCAAATGCAGCAACGGTTCAAAGCACTATTTTTGGTCACATGGCTGTTGAAGCTGTACCCAAGAACCTCCATTGCATGAAAGTGAAACTCACAATAGATTGGATTAAGAAGGTTTATCTTCAAGATCTTGCAGAGGAGAATCAAAACTCTCCTCGACTTGTTGATAACAATCTCTATCACTTTTGCATATTCTCAGACAATGTTCTATCTACCTCTGTGGTTGTAAACTCCACCATATCAAATGCTGACCATCCAAAACAGATTGTATTTCATATAGTCACAAATGGGATCAGCTTTGGAGCAATGCAGGCTTGGTTTCTCAGTAACGACTTTAAAGGTGCCACCATCGAAGTGCAGAATATTGAAGATTTCTCTTGGTTGAATGCTTCATATTCTCCTATTGTCAAACAACTTCTTGTTGAAGATATCCAAGCTTACTATTTTGGCAGTTATCAAGATCTGAAGGTTGAACCGAAGCTACGAAATTCTAAGTACCTGTCTTTGCTCAATCACCTTCGCTTTTACATTCCTGAGATCTACCCACTTCTGGAAAAGATAGTCTTACTTGATGATGATGTTGTTGTTCAGAAGGATCTGATACAACTTTTTTCTGTGGATTTGCATGAAAATGTGAATGGAGCTGTGGAAACTTGTCTGGAAGCATTTCATCGTTATTACAAATATCTTAATTTCTCAAACCCGATCATCAGCTCAAAGTTTGATCCCCAGGCATGTGGATGGGCATTTGGTATGAACATTTTTGATTTGATAGCGTGGAGGAAAGCAAATGTGACTGCACGCTATCATTACTGGCAGGAGCAGAATGCTGATCGGACATTGTGGAAGCTGGGAACATTGCCTCCTGCTCTCCTGGCATTTTATGGACTGACCGAACCACTTGACCGGAGATGGCATGTGTTAGGCTTAGGATTTGATATGAACATAGACAGTCGTCTGATTGAGAGTGCTGCAGTTATTCATTTTAATGGGAACATGAAGCCTTGGCTTAAAATAGCCATTGGCAGGTACAAGCTTCTATGGGAAAGGTACACAAATCAGAGCCACCCATATTATCAAGATTGCATGACAAGTTGAGACATGCTACTTCTTGATTGATAGTGATTTTGCAGTTATTAATACTTCAATACCCTTAATTAGTTGTTGCATTATGTAAAGTCAAAAGTAGAAAATTTTGGCTTTGTTAGAGGGCTCTTCTTTTCATTATTTTTCATTTTTCAAATATAGTTCCAACATAGAACTTTTTTTTTCATACATTATAGAATCTAAATTATTGCTAGAAGGAATGAAGGATTCATTTTTGGCTGCTGGGGCATTGCAAGCTGTAGAAGTAAATTTTCTTGGCAAGGCTTGTAATAATCTCTCACCTTCTTTGGTATATAGTATATTTGAATACCAATTATCTGCTTCCTGTTTCTCTTAGTTCCACAACTAAAAAATATCTTAGTATCTTGCACTTATATTCTTCATTCCGGTCATAAGCCGGTGCTTGTTTCCATTCTCTCAGTTCTAATGTTCCTCCGAGTTGTCTTTTCTTTCTTAAATTCATGTTTAGGGAAAGAACAAACATGCTTCGATTGACATGACATGCAATTCTGTGGCTGTGATAGGGTACTAAACCTTCTTGACTGGGACACCTATGCATTATATGAAATGTTAACAATTAATTATAGCCATCTTTCAGAGGCCAGACAGCTGAAGGATGTTCATCTTGCATTAATTTGGTAAGAAGTTCAAGTTCTAGTTTGCACTTATGCAGCCATATGAATATTTCATGTTGAAAAAACTACCCACAAGTAAAGTAATTTTAACTTTGGCGACAAGGTGATTAATCTACCAACAATTTTCTGGTTCTGTATAGAATTGTGGAGTTTAAACATAACTATATCAGAAAGTGTAATAAAACATGTGCTGTATTTTGTGTGTTGGGGTGAGAATTCTCTTCTTTGATGGAGTTATGGAATATGTATTCCTCTTTGCAGATGCTTCAGTATTTTTCTTATAGATCAAAACTGAAAAATACGGGAATTAGGCCAATAATTGTTAGAATTAGAGTTATTAAAAAATTCGTTGAATCGAGAAGTACTGATTACAAACAGAAGGAAGCGTTATTCTCATGGAATGTTAAGACAGTAAAATGTTATTGGCATAGTTAATTAGATCGAAAATCGAAAGTAAAAAGTTAGATTTATATTTACGAAATTTAAATTACTTGAGTTAAATACAAGAAATGACAAGGTGACCCTGTTCTATCTTTTAGCTTCTAGTACAGGGTATGCTGCAAAATGATACGCCATCAGTTGCCAATTCTATTCAATATAGCTCGTACTTTAATGGCATCGACGTAGATGGAAGCATAATGCTAACAATTTTAGCCTTTATTAGTATTGCATGGTGTACTTGTTGGCGTGAAGTGTAATTGAGAAACAATAGGAGCAAGATTATAGCAGCAAAATCCCCTCGTCCGAGTGTCAACTAATATTTATGTTCTAGAAAGTGTATCACTAAAAATTTCGCCTCTTCAATTACTTGAAGGATGACAATTATCAATTCATCAAGTAATTTACTTAAAATATGTGATTTAAGAGTACAATTTGAAAGATAACGATTGTTTATTAAAAAAATTACAAAATTTTATTCTTCAATTTCTATATATTATAAAAAGATTAGTTACATTAGATTTTTTTATAATTTAATTATTTTTCATTTAAATTCTTAAATTTTAGAAATTATCAAATGCACCCTTGTATATATATATATATATATTTGGTTGTAATCACTCATCTCGCTTGTGATAACTTCTTTTTAAAAATTATGGAGATATTTAATTATTTTTGTTTATAATTTTTATTGTAATTTTATATTAATTTTTATATTTAAAAGAACAAGGTAAAAAAATGATTCAAAACAGCCTTAACATAAATGCTGATGCGAAAGGACGTTGTGCCACGTAAGACACGATGTTTTCTATGAAGCTGAGAGAGGCATAGCCCACAAGACGTTGCCTAGGCTGGATGGGAGACATACTAAGGATGATGTCATCTGCTGCAGGATGAAAGAGACGCAGTACCAAACAATGTCATCGATTCTAGGCTGCTGTGAAACATACATCTCAGCCAACGATACTGTCTACTAGTGGGCGAAAGAGACCTAGCATCAGATGACGTTGTCTACCATGCTTATTTCTGTGGAAGTAGACGAGTCGCATCGTTTGAGTCCATAGTAACAGACGACGTCGTCTCCGGTGGCAGAGCACTGGGAGAAGGGAGAAAGGGAGAAACTGTGATTATTTGGGTAGTTGACAGAGGAGAAGACTGGCTTTTGATTTCTATACAGATTGATTATCAAAGGAGGGTCATATTCACGTTATTGAACTTTGTTTTGAAATATTTGTTATTAAGATTTTCAAATGTGTTAGAGAAACAATGTGATACATAGAATAATTTACCATAAATTACTTGTACGTATGATCCTTTAGTTGATTGAAATTAATGTTAGTATAGGGAAGATATTCAATTTTGTGTTCGTTTGAATTAAGTGACGAATTACACAAGAAAAATATTTGATGAAATGTTTAGGGAAAACTAAATATAAAATTTTGGCTAATCTGAATAACATTCTTTCCTTAAATTTGCAAGCTCTCGTGTTTGTGTTCTTCTTCTTTAATGCAACTGTGTCTAAATTAAATTCTAGCATATGCTAGGTATAGTGTAGCATGATTTACTCTTTAAGGTTCTGAAGGAACAAGAGCCTCAGAATGAAATTAAAGAATTAATTTGCAAATTGATAAGCATTAATTATAGAATGACAGTACAAGCCAATATGATTAAGGAACTTAAAAGAAATGATTCCACAAAATATAGCACATGCATCAGAAGCTATAGTGAAATGATTATTTCATTTTCTTTAATAAATTTCTTTTATATTAGAAGATCAGTAAAAAATAAAGCTATCAATTTAATAGATTTGTGATGAAAACAGAATCAAAGCTGAAGTATAAACCAATACAAGTAGAAATTAGGATCAATAAATCTTACACAGAAAAAGTTGTCTAAGAGATGAAAATTTTAAAAACAAAATCTACTCAATAATTAAGATACAGAAATACTCATCATAGAGCTAGAAAGCATTCATTTATTTGGTCCATAAATAGATATCATTTCACAAATATTATTTGATGGACAAATCACTAAAAATAATAAATATAATTTTTTTAAATAAAATTATAGTTAGTGCATCAATATTAATACAATTTTTTGTTATGCTTCTTCACAATAAATAGTTCAATTCTTAGAGTTCAATATAATAGGTATAATTGAGACCTAATTGTCGTAGGTCATATTATAGCATATACTATGTAAAACTAGGAAACTCTGATTCAAACGTGAATTGTTCAGGCTTCCCACAAATTTTGTTTAATACTATATTAGCCTAATCATAACTTAAATGACTAGTGTTGTTTCTAGATTGCAGAACCATGATTCTGTACTTTCCAATTTGGGAACAGAAAATTTTACTTGTTAAATGTTGTTCTTCTAACACAGGACTTTGTCTGTAATATGGGTGGCAAAAAGGGGTTGAATGTGTTTTGGATCATAATACATTTCTAAATAAATATGAACATTATTTCTAAGTCAACTATGAGTGTTTGGACTCAACCACAAGTGTTTTTACCCATTTTATAGATATCATATTCGCTTCTAATGAGTCATTTTAATGAGTTTTTAAGTATGCCTGACATTTGGGGGTTCAAGTGCTAATAGGAGCGGATTTTGTAAAGAAATCAAAAGTAGAAGGTCTAAGGAGCTTCATTCTACTTTGAGAGGAATAGGGAGAAAAAGTTAGAAGATAAATGGACTTAAATGACACCATTTGTTTCTCTTGGAAGTGCTAGCTTACTCCTTAGTAAGACAATACAAAGACAATTCTTGTTACTGACAATACTACTTTACCCCTGTTCAAGCATTCTTTACTCTTGAAAAATCCAAGATGTGAAGGCCATTTTGAGTAAAAAAAAGACCAAACTACCCTAAAGATAATATTAAGGTTAAAAACCCTAGTAATCAGTATCATTAGAGAGTTTTGGGAGCCAAAAAGAGAACGAGATGGAATTCTAAGAGAGAAAACAAGTCAAATTGAAGCAAAGCAACAAGGAAGATTAATTTAGAGAACAAAAGTAAGAAGACAGCTAGGATTCAAACGAGATATCGAGATGAGTTTTCTTGATTCTTTAATTTCTATTTTTTTCTTTTTACTTTGATCATGAACTAAATTCACTATTATCTAGATAGGATGAACCCTATGATTTGATTATATAAATTAATGGTCTAAGTTTAATCAAAGGTTACATTTTCTTGCAAATTATCATGTTCTCTAGATGAATGAAATGATATTTGTATGCATATTAATTCATAATTAAGTATAATATGTTTGAATTGAAAAATTATACATATAATTAGACTATAGCATGTATAATATGAGTTTCCTAGGGTTTTAGAAATAGGCCTACATAAATATTCAAGATTCGAGTCAAATTTAATAAAGGAATTCATAGATCAAGTAATGCATTTTTAGAAGTTTTGATTAGAAAGAGATTTTAATCCATCAATTTAAGAATAAACGTTGGTAACCTAAAAGAAAACTATACATATTCTAAAAATTTCCATAGTTCAAAAAACAATTTACCTTGATTAAATAGATTATCATAGATACTTGAAAGTTCTAGGAGGATCCTTCACCTAGAAAACATATTCATCTTATTACCACTTCATTTTACTTGTGTTCTCAATTGAGAGTTTCTCTATGTGTTGATTTTAGCTTAATTATAATTTAATCATTAAATTCTGATTTTAATATTAATTAGGTTAGATAATAATTTCAAGGGTTTAGAATAGTAATTACTAGTTCCTTATGGAAATAATATTCACTACTATACTATATAAAACGATAAATGCTCATGCCTAGAGATTCGTATAGTATAAAATTAGATCACATCATACCAATATTGTAGATGGATAATACTAGGTTGATAGGAATTTTTTTTATGAAGTCATCTACAAGCACAACTTCAAGTGTATAACATGTCTATGCATATAGTAATTGTGGTTTAGAGAACCATATGGAGATTGTGGTTTAGAGAACCATATGCAGACTTCTTGGGTGACAAAGAACACTGTAAGGAGATTCTTCGGTGTTCAAAATATGAAGTAAAGTATATATGTATTTTAATTAACATAAAGAAAAGAGTATTGTTAATGAATCGATAGATAATATCTTGCTTAATAATAGGAAAAAGATTGTTGCAATTTTTTTTAGTTGTATGACGATGAATTTAATCTTATAAGTGTAGATGTCATCAGCTGATTAAGTTAAAGGAATATGTTAATGGCTAGTAATAAGAATAAGGGAGATGATACTAAACTTATCTAGATATAAGGTTTGACAGTTTTGTCTTGGATTATATCTTATGCTTTAATTGGAATATGAATGTACAAGTACTAGGAATTAAAATGTATTGAAGAATCAAATATTAATTTATGGGTAGTTATAGTATATATGAAATGTATGAACTCCTTTTCCTTACTTGATAAGAATGATATTTTTCTTTATTCATAAGGGTGGAATTCATTTAGTAGGAAATTGATTATAAGGATGGATTCTGTAAAGATTCAACATGTCAAATCTAAATTCATGGAAAGTTGCACCAATCATAATAAATGAACATTTCAAATACTAAAAATGGCATTACATAAGGTGCTCAATACAAATGGTATTATCAAAAGTGGCATTACACATGATGTTCACCCTAAAAGGCATTATCAAAAGAGGCATTGTACAATAATGTTACTTAAATGTGGCCAAAGCAGAAGATATATCACATAGCTCATGATAACAAATGATAAAACCCTAATCCACTTGCTTTATATATGAGAAAATACATTTTTTATAGCAAGTGCTTATAATCAGCAATATAATTAGTGTGGTGGTCTACCTCTAAGTCTAAAGCATTTTAGATTTGTTTCTTAGCTTTATAAACTTTCATGTAGAAATCTCTTGTTTGAACATCATAAAACTACCCCTTTTAACCTTAAAATGCTATAGTTAAGATTGTCTTTGAATTATGCCACATACTTACTAGCAATCCACTAGTAATCAATCTTCTCACTCTCAAATGTTCTATCAAAGCATGAGTCTCTTTGAATGTCTTAATATGGAATGCATGTCCATTCTATATAAGGCTTGCATGTATCTTCTATCCATATTGCCTCTTGTAATTAGCAGTAACTCTTGAGTTTTCGTTTTTAATATATACAAAGTCAAAACCCATTTGAATACATGTTCTTTAATGCCTTTCTAAAAGTGTCAAAAAATATTTTAAAAAATCATTCCTTTTTTAAAAATAATTTCACCTCCAACTAAACTTGAAGAACTAAAGTGTGGAAATTTTGACTTCTTTCTTTCTTCATATGAACTTACACCTTAGCTTAGCAATATCCTCATCATTAACTTCAATCTCTTGATCCCCTTCTTTGCATTAGAGAGTCAGTCATTCAATTCAAGCAATTCTTAATCTAAATCATATTATAAGATATCTTCTGTAATTTCTTTATTAGAATACCCCAACTCATTATATTATCTTGACTTCCCCTCACTATAAGATTTATCATTTAAATCATTGTTAGGATCATGCTTTACTTCAATGGAAGCTTTAGTGTTTGTTATAATTATTGCATCTTTGGTTACAACATTGCCTGAGTCATTGCAGCCACTAATGGCTATTGCATCATTGCCTGGAATATTGGCAGTTAAAATTGACGTTTCAATGCTACTGTGGGTTTAGTGGTCATGGCTACTTCATCCTCCATAATAATTTTAATAAGTATATCCAATATGGAGTCATTTAGAGTAGATAATTTGGAATCCTTCTTCGTATTTAAATATACTTCAACTATTTTCAAATATCTTTCTTTTATTGACTTTATCAAAATCCTCATGTCATTATCATTTCATATAGGCCTAAAACTTTCTTCAAAGAATTCATGTATAAATTCCTATGCTTGCCAATATCCTACCCGCTTTGTATTGAACATGAACTTAATGAATGTAATCTCATCCACCTCAGTGTCAATTCTCCATCTTTATATTTCATATGTGGTGTGAACTTATGTCTACCATCATAATAACACTACGTCCTAATTATAGGTTTAAAATAATTGCCATTTTTCAATAAGTACTACTACAAATAGGAGATATAACAATACATGTGAGACTTTTATTAAAAAATTCTTTATATTCATAGTTATACTAGATGGAAGAACAAAAATGAAAGTTAAGAATTAATAACATCATTATGTTCAATTTTGAATAAATACTAACTGTGGTTTATGTTCAACAATTTTACTTAAAAGTTAAGAAGTAGTTTTTAACATTGAATTTGAATGTAAGCGTTAACACGTTGAGCACTTCAAATGCAAGCATACGCACGATAAATGTGAAAAAAGAGAGAGAGAAGAGATTCACATGAATATCATAAACCACTACATTAATATTAAACAAATTTGGCCTAATCATTTTATCAAATAACTTACGTGGGCAATTCATCATTTAGTTTAAGCCACATAAAATTCCAAGATTTTTCGTATTGCCATCAATTTGAATTAAAAGACAATATATAAATGTATTTCAAACAATTTATGTGTAAGTTATTCTATGTATCACATTGTATGTCTAGCACATTTGAAGATCCTATCAACAAATATTTCAATCAAATTTCAACAATGCCAGTATGACTCACCTTCAAATAGAAATTACTAATCCTTCTTCGCGTTTCCACCTCTTCCCAAACATAAATTACCACAGTATGGAGTCATGTCTAATTCTTTTTTTTTTTCTATTAGATGTCAAAATTTTCTCCTTTTTTTTTCTATTAGATGAACAAGCGACGTTGTCTAATACTATGTCTTTTCTATTAGATGTTTCTATTGCACGGAGCCTAGACGATGTCATTTAGATTGTCTCTCTTAGCATCTTAGATGATGTTGTGTATTACGTGACACAGTGCCCCTCCACATTAGTATCTCTACTAGTTTTTGAGACGAAAGTCAATAGTAGGGGGTCGTTAATAGTTATCTAAAAGTATAGAGGATATTTGATAGTTTTCAAATTTTAATTATTAAAGTGAAAATGACTAACCCACAGCAAATTCCAGTGTAATTAAACCTATTATAAAGTTGATAATATAATGGAGGTATTATTTTAATATGGTATCACGGATTAACCATGTCTCTTTTATAGCATTACCTTTACTAGAAAAACCTTGAAAAAAGAAATGGAGTCTGATTTGGGAAAAGTGGAAAGTAGCCAACCAAACTCAATTTTAGAAGATTTGACAACAAAATAACATAAATTTTGAACAAAAATCAAATTCACTATACACAGATCAGTATTCTTCCGCTGCATAAATAGATATTAAGTTGGATGGTGCCGACGAAGTTTTGAATAACGAATTGTGAATTATAATATAATTATAAGTAATTATGATAATTATGGATGATGCATACGTAATTACAATAAATACAACTATAATTACAACCGTAATATTGTGAACATTATTCAAAACTAAGGTACCAATGCATATCTTGGACACAAATAAATTTGGATACGTCAGTGGAAACAACTAACAAATCGACGATTGAAAAAATGGTGAATTGAGAATACAATTGTGAAGTGGTGGTCGATCAATTTTACCGACCCAATCAATAATTTCATTCACTTTCCAACGGGAAAATTATAATGAGAGTGTTACAAGCTTTTGGAGCTATCAGGATGTGATAAGCTGAGTTTTAATTGAATTGCTTTAATAAAAGTGTGTCGTTTTGAGTATTTGAATAAGTAGTTAGTTGGGACAAAGAGTTTCCACATTATTGGTCCTTATTCCCTGTTGGTAAATACCTTGCAGTCAATAAATATATCATTTTTGTATTATGTTTCAATCAAAGTTCCAAGAGATACAAATGAGGCAAGGTTAAACTATTTTTCAGCTTGGGAAGGTTTCATAGAAGTGGTGGTTTTTAGACATCGGCTATTGATGAACCCACTTTTAGTGACTCCACAGTGGCAATAGCTCAAGTATCTAGTGAAGCATTAGATGATTGCATGTACAATTTAAACTTAAACATTTACATGAAAACATTTGGCAACCTTCATGATAAATTCTAATGTTTTTAAAACCTTAAAAAAGAATTCTAACATTTCTAAAACATTTGAATCAAACTCTAGCCTATTTTTCTGATAATTTCCCCATTAACTGACATGTGAACTAGTGTTTGATTCAAATATTTTAAAAACGTTAAGGTTCTTTTTAAACGTTTTAAAAACATTGTGGTTTATTTTGAACACTGTCAAATATTAAGCTCTGACTGACATATTCATACAAATGTTTGAGTTTAATTTGTATGTTTTACCTATACATGATTAAGGTATGGATGTTTTTTAGATTTAGGTGAGTATAACTTGTAATATCTAAAGTATCTATATGCAAATTTGCTTTTGAAATTTGGTGTAGGTTGGAGCAAATATATTTAAAAGGCATTAATGAAGAAGAAGGCAAGGAAGTGGAGCAAACTAAAAAAGAAGAAGAGGTTTCAAATGAATGCCTTGTAATTTTTATGGAAGAAGCTCCATCTTAATCAAATGTTCAAAAGGAAAGCAATGAAGTACTTTCTAACTCTAATGATGAAGAGAATGAACATAATGTTGAATTTGATGAAATATCATTTGATGAATTAGTTAAGAATGCTCAAGCTCTTAAATTGAAAAGGAAGAAGATTTCTTCCAAGTATAGGGTTTGTAAGAAGTTATTGAATGATGTTAGGATAGAAAATGAAAAATTAAAGAATGATTTGCATGCTTTAGAATCTAAGAGTGTGGATGTTGCTTC
>JAOXYD010000007.1:7772075-7795887 GCA_028565735.1 Pinacopodium congolense
ATATTGTTAGATGTCAGACATTTGAATAGCTATAATTTGATGGATTCGAGAAGAAAAATAGATTCAATAAGAAAGCTAATCAAATTTGTTAGAATCTTTTTAATTTTTCTTGTTATTATTTCAAGTAAAATTGTGTTAAAATGGTCTAAAGGAAATAGTAACATTAATTTTCACTACCTCCATGATTTGATCATGGTTGATTTCTCAACAATGATATCAAAGCTACCTTTAATTGATTGAATTTGATTATATGCTTGATTGTTATTGATTTGATTAGTATATGTAAAAATTATATATTAATATGAAATTGTTTCTACCTAATTTTTCATGTTTCTTTTGTTTTAAAAATCTTGTCGTGCCTTTATCTATGAATTTGTTACTGCTTGTTTTTTTTAAGTTTTTCTGAAAAAAAAATTTGTGTCTTATGCTAGACAATTTGTTGTCTTTGAAAACATAATTAAGGAAGGTAGCATTTGGCTGGATTGTGTCATGCACGCGTTATCTGAAGATCTCGGCCGACCAAGCATGCATCTAACACGTGCAATCCATGCTCCTCCTTTTTGAATTATAATTATAATTAAGTTAATTTTTTATTAATTAAAATAATATTAAATTAATTTAGGCTCCTAATAAATTTAGAAATCTGTTGCCTAATTATTTAAAAAAAAATCAAAGGCTTATATTTACTAGGATTATGTGTGGCATTTAATTAATTTTTCAAGAGTTGAAATATTAAATTAAATTAATTATCAAATCAATAATTAAAATTAAGAAAAATATTACGAATATCTTTAATAATTCAATTATGTTGGATATAGTTACTATGATGAGATTATATTAATTATGATGAGATCAAAAAAAGTTCAAATCTTTATTAAAATAGTAAGTACATGTTTTGAATATGATTGTTGTCTTCTATTACTATAGGATTAAACTAGAATTTTATTTTATTGTTAGCCTTGTTGGACAAGGTCAATGCCACTTTAAACCAAATATTTTTAATCTTATGACAATAAATTCTGTTCAATTAAATTTGTATGATTTAAATAAGTAAACTCATGATTATATGAATTTAAAGACAGGATTAAGAATAACATACAAGATATATTTTTATAAGGAGTTGAAATAGGAATTAATTTTTTTATATTTATTTTAATTCATTCCTATTTTGATATAAAAGTACTCAATTTATGTTATATTTTGTTTAATGAATAAATTACTCCCTTTTTGATGAATTATGGATTAAAGCTGAAGGATTATATCTTTTTTTTTTTAAGAAGCAATCAAAAACAAGCTAAAAAGAAAGGGGTGTTAACGCATAATAAAAACAAAGCCTTTCAACCTAGGAAAAACACGTTTCCTAAAGTAACTACATGCATTTCCAACTAGAGAGAGCCGCACATGTCCCACCATGGGAAAATCACAAAACAAATGTTTCTAGAAAAAAGGCAAGACGTGTATAAAGGAGAGGACTAAGAGCCTAACAAAGATTCCAGGAGCACCAACATTTTACAAATCAAAAGTAAAAGGAGAGCTTTCTAAGATGGACAAAACGATAGCAACATAGTTTTAAAACAAGGAAAAGCTTACTTTCAAGGGATGGCAACAACAATAATACAAAGCTTAGAGGGAGGCTTTTAAAGGAGAGTGGGGCCAAAGCTTTTAAAACATTTATAGGTGGCGGCTTTTAAAGAAAAGAAAGAAAGTTTTTAAAACAAAAGCTTGACTTGCCTTTAAAACATTAAATTGGAGAGGAGCAAAACGTTTTGGCATAAGGAGCTTAACAAGGGGGCACGTAGCCCTAGGTGGAGCAACTCAAAAAAGCTTTAAAAGCTTTCAGTAGTTGACAGCCATATACATATATATATGAAGAGAGGAGCAGCTTCAGGGGGCAGAAATTCATTTTTGTAGCAACTTCATTTTCCTCCATAGTTTAATCTTCGTTCTCCTAGTTTTTTTTTTCATTTTCTTTTTGTTTTTTTAGCCTTTTTTTCTTGTCATTTACTTTATTACACTCTTTATTTCTTGTTTTTAGTCTTTAAATATATTTTTTTGGCGCATTATGTTTAAATATTTGTGTTAAATCTTAGTTATTATTATTTATTTATGGCATGCTTTATTTTGGTTAATTTAAGTGTTGTTCTTAATTTTTCAGCTTTTATTTTTTTATTTCATTATGTTATTTATTTGTTTAATTTCTGTTTTAATTATTTTCGTAATGTTAGCTTAAGTTGTATGTGGGTTGGAAGTTATTGAAGGGATTTTAGCTTAATAATTGTGAGAATTGACTAGAAATTGAATGGGCTTTATGATTCATGTTAGGATTGAATTGTAATTCTAATAAAGTGACATGAATTAGGGATTAATACTTAGGACTAGCTACCCTAGGTATGATTTCTAGTTCAATTGTAACGTAAAGGCTTATGATACGTAATCGTCCATAGATAATACTGTAAATAACAATAAGCTAATTGAATTTGTCAGAGAACTTAATCAACTTAGTCTAGGATTCCAATTCTTTAGGTTACACAATCTAAGCTTATAAGATTATGGCTTAAGTTAGTCGTTCCTTAGCATCTTAATGCTGTCGTGCTATTAAATCTAGAGAGCTTGTTTTAGGTTGCCACATGATTAGAGGTAAGTTTTCTATCGTATAAAACTTATCTAAAATTGGTGGAATTAAAGGTTTGAGAGCTTGTTCAAACATATAGGCTAGCATTTTAGACCAATCACAATTTATCTGTTTAAAGGATCAAATATAAATCTAGAATCCCAAATTTATCTCTTGCCCAACTTTTCATATTTGTTATTTGTTTCTTATTTGTTTGCTTCTATTTCATTAATTGTCTTTAGTGTTTAGTTTAATGTTTCTATATCTAGGGTTTTCTTTTCTTTTTTTTTTTCTTTTTAAGGCAACATTAGAATAGATTTAGCATACCCTAACTCCTTGTGGGATTGACCATGACTTGCCCTAACTATATAGTTAGGACTAGTTAGGTAAATTTATTATTTTGGAGTGTAAGATGACTCGTCAAAATTTTGTCAATGTTGTTGGAGAGCTAACACTTGTGTTTTAGCTATTTCTAATATTGTTTTTATTTTATTTTTTTTTTTTCTTGGTAATCTTATCTTCTGTTTGTTTTAGATTCACAATTTTTTTTATATCTTTTAACGGTAATGGATCATTATCAGTGTGCTTTCGAGTTTGGTTCTTATTCTTATTATCCTGATAATGAGCTTAATTCTTTTGCTACATCTAGGTTAGATTATTAAGTGACAAATTTTAGACCCTTATTCATGCAAGTACTAATGGATGATCAAAAAGTTAAGGTATATGAAGTTAGCACATTTTTTGGTTATCCTTTTTGTACGTATCCTATTTTGCAAGATATACAGTACATGTTTAATTCTCTACGGGGCTACTACCAAGATCAAGTACAATTCCAACCTCCACCCTCACCTCTACCATTGCTACCACAAGCTAATGGGATGTCTTTGGAGGAGATCGTAACAAGCTTGGTGACGAGCACTCTTCAATTCCAGTAGGAAACGAGGAGCAGTTTGAAGACCTTGGAAGAACAATTAAACCATTTAACAGATGTGGTTCAGAGCATAGAAGTCAAAGTCTCTTCAAGAATTCTTAGCCAATAGGAGAGTGATACTGAGGAGATGTGCAACATTCCATCAAAGAATGGAGAACAATAGGAGCACCCAGAAGTAATAAAGGAAGAGCAACAAGAACTAGGAGAGGAAGAGCCACTTATGAGAGAAATGAAGGGGGATGCATAGCCTCCTAAGGTAAGTGATACATTTCATGTTATTATTGATTGAATTTCACTTCCTTTTCTTATTAGTTTGAAGAAAGAGAAAGAAATAAGGAGAAGAGGAGAAGAAAGAGTAAGAGCCGCAAGAAGTGAAGTTTTTGGAAGAACTGTAGGCAAGGAAGCTGGAGGTTGAAGGTGGCAAGAAGGATGAAGAATCTCCACACCCACTGGCGATGTTATTACGGAGACCATCCTAGTGGAAGAAGGGAGAGGTGCATACCAGAGAGTGGATCTTGGACTTTGATGGCGAGAAGATGCAATTCCATGCCTCCAAAGCTATGCTACATCCAATTTCTAAGCTTGTTTCGAAGGAACTAGTTCTAGGCTCCTCACGGAGTTTGAACATAATTTCTGTTGGGTTCAAACATCCATTTGATAATAGATGATGTCGAACATACTGAGAATTAAGCTTATGACCTTAACTAAGCACTTGATGGGAGGCACTCAATCCGCATCCTTTTATTTTTTTGTGTTTTCTCTTTTGTAAATATCTTTTGGTTAGTTTTCTATGAGTACTTTATTTGCTTTTTATGTGTTTTTGTTGTAGATGGAAGATGTGCTGTTTTATTCTTTAAGAGGAGAGCCATCATTTTTACTTTCAAGGTTCATCAAGCATCTTCCAAATCTAGGGGATTATCTTGTTCCATCTTTATGTTTTTCATTGATTTTAAGACATTATGGATAATGTCTAATTTAAGTATAGGGGTAAGGCAAGAAGTTGAAAAAATTTTTGCACTTGAATTATTGAGCATTTGATGGTGATGATTTGAATGTGGTAACTTGAATGATTTTGATGATTAGTTAATATTTAATTATGGTACTTGAATGAAGTTGATGCTTTTGATTTTTGGAACTTGCTTGACTCTTCAAATGATGATAACTCTTTTTCGTTTTTCCTTTTCTTTTGTGTGACTTGCATTTTTTTAGTGATCATTTTGTATGATATTTAATGTCTGAGTCCATTTTTTATGGTTTTTCATAGGAATATGAGATGGGATGTTTATAATAAAGTGTCGAAAGAAAAAGAAATTGGAAAAAAAGAAAAACATAGAAAAGCATATTTATTTTTTTGTCGTTATTGATAGTAATCTTATTTTGTGTTGTTGAATAAGAAGCATCTTTATTCTTTTGTGTTGTTGTTTTTGTTGAGCAATTCTCTCTCCGCTGGCTTCAACTCAATGTAAGGTTGAAGTTATGAGTGATGCTTTTAGCCATTTAAAGATGATGATCTAATATAGTAATTGGGATTGTTCATAACAAATGTTCACCTTCGCGTCAAAAAGTTAGATGACCTCTCAAACAAGTATTGCTCAAATCTTATATTATATCATGCTTCATTTGTATTTCATCATTTTGAGTATCCTTGATTATTTTTTGTGATCACCTATACAAAATGGCTTGAATGTTGGATGTTATGCATAATGTGTTGCTTTTTGACTGATTGTGTGCTTTGCTTGTGATTAACTTATTTTTTATCATGATAGAGTTAAAATTAGTGAATTAGATTAAAGGCATTGATTGATTTCTATTGTAGTTAATTAGCTATTAACTCTTTATCAGGATTGTTTGAGTTAAATGTTTAAGTTATTACGTGAGGATAAGCAATATTTCAAGTGTGGAGGTATTTAATAGGAATGAATTTTGTTATAATTTTATATGTTGTTTCATTTGAATTCATTCTTATTTTTTTATATAGAAGTACTCAATTTATATTATATTTTGTTTAATGAACATGTTACTCCTTTTTTTGATGAATTGTGGATTAAAGCTGAAGGATTATATCAATTTTGAAAAAAAAAAAGAAGCAACAAAAAATAAGCTGAAAAGAAAGGAGTGTTAAAGCATTGTAAAAACAAAACCTTTCAACCTTGGAAAAACACATTTCCCAAAGTAGATACTAAAAATACTTATTTCTAGCTTGAAATCACAAAACAAATGTTTCCAGGAAAGAGGCAGGACACGTGTATAAAGGAGAGGACCAAGAGCTTAACAAATATTCTAGGAGCACCAACATTTTACAAATCAAAAGTAAAAGAAGAGCTTTCTAAGATGGAAAAAATGGTAGTAACATAGTTTTAAAATAAGGAAAAACTTTCTTTTAAAGGACAACAACAACAATAATACAAAGCTTGGAGGGAGGCTTTTGAAGGAGAGTGGGGCCAAAGATTTTAAAAGATTTATAGGTGGCAACTTTTAAAGAAAAGAAAACAAAAGTTTTGAAAACAAAAGCTTGACTTACCTTAAAACATTAAACTAAAGAGGAGCAAAACGTTTTGGCAAGAGAAGCTTAACAAGGGGGCACATAGTCGTAGGTAGACTAGGTCAACAAAGCTTTAAAAGCTTTAAGTAGTCAGCAGCCATATATATATATGAAGAGAGGAGCAGCTTTAAGGGGCGGCACTTCATTTTTGTAGTAGCTTCATTTTCCTCCATAGTTTAGCCATAATTCTCCTAGTTTTATTTTCATTTTCCTTTTAGTTTTGTTAGCTATTTTTGTTTATTTTCTTGTAATTTACTTTATTACACTCTTTATGTATTGTTTTATTCTTTAAATACTTGCTGCTTTTTTCGTATTTTGTTTAAATATTTGGGTTGGACCTGAATTATTATTATTATTATTATTTATTAATGGAATGCTTTGTTTGGTTAATTTGAGTGTTGTTTTTAATTTTTCAGCCTTTATTTTGTTTATTTCATTATGTTATTTATTTCTTTAATTTTTTAATTATTTTTGTAAAGTTAGCTTAGGTTATGTGTGGGGTTGGAAGTTATTGAAGGGATTTTGGCTTAATAATTTTAAGAATTAATTAGGAATTGAATTGGCTTTGTGATTTAGGTTAGGATTGAATTGAAATTATAATAAAATGACATGAATTAAGAATTAATGCTTAAGATTAGTTACCTTAGGTATGATTTCTAGTTCAACTGTTAGGTAAAGGCTTGTGATACATAATCGTCCATAACTAAAACCACAAGTAGCAATAAGTTAATCGAATTTGTCAGAGAACTTAATCATCTTAGCCTAAGATTCCAATTCTCTAGATTATACAATCTGAGCTTGCAAGATTGTGGCTTAGCCTAGTCGTTCCCTAGCATGTTAATGTTGTCATGTTGTTAAATTTAGAAAGCTTGTTCTAGGTTACCACGTAATTAGAGGTAAGTTTTCTATCTTATAGGACTTATCTAAAATTGGTAGAATTGAGGGTTTGAGATCAAACCTATAAGTTGGCATCTAAGACTAATCATGATTTATCTGTTTTGAGAATCAATTATAAGTCTAGAATCCCAGATTTATCTTTCACCTCACTTTTCGTATTTGTTTCTTGTTTCTTGTTTGTTTTCTTCTATTTTGTTAATTGTCTTTAGTGTTTAGTTTAATGTTTCCATATCTAGGGTTTTCTTTTCTTTTTTTTTTCCTTGTTAGACAACGTTTGAATAGTTTTCGCATGCCCTACTCCCTGTGGGATCGACCATTACTTTCCCTAACTATATAATTAATATTAGTTAGGTAAATTTATTATTTGGAAGCTCGCGACGACTCACCAAGTTATCACCTAATGGATTTAGGAGATATATAATATATGAATGATAAGAATATTATCTAACTAATTTTAATTTGGTTGATTTGTTGAGAAAATTTAAGATCAATTGAATTATAATAAGATCCTAACTCACTAAAAAATTATGTAATAATTTTCGAATTAATTGTGGAAGTTATTCATTTATTTAAAATAGTGGAAATAATCAGATATTTTATTAAAGTCATTGATTCATTTGGTTTTTATGGCATTATCTAATGCTTACTTTTTCATATTTCAATTGTTACTAAAATGAGTGAAATTTTGTCTTTAAGGAGCGTTATGGATGCGAATAGATTAATTAGACCTAACTTCTTGGATTGGTTACATAACTTGAGAATTATTCTAGAAAAAGATAAGACATTGAGTATTCTTGACACTCAAATTCCACTTGGACCTAATTCTAGAAAAAGAGATGATGTTTGAGAGAAATATCAATTTCATTAAATGACAATGAGTGAGTTACATGTGTAATGCTACCTAGCATGATGTTGGTCCTTGTACGGCATCTAATAAGGGAGAATTAGGTGATTCTACATTTTTCTTTTTTTTCTAAATCTTTTATACCTAATTAAAATTTTCCTCTAATATTAAATATAAAAATTATAAATATTTAATAAATAATTTAAATTAAAATGAGGAAACTAAATAATATAATTAATCAATAATAATGTATTAACAATCAAACAATCAACATAATGATATGAGTTGAAATAACTTGAAAATAAAGAGATAGGCGAAAAGGGGTACAAAATAATTTATAATTACTTGATATCTAACTCTACACCTACATCCACTCCTCAATACCTTATTGGGAATTTCACTATCAACATCAATTATAAACACTTCCCTTTTTCAAAAACTCTAGTGCAACCCTTACAATCACCCATTTTTTTATAAGCACAACTATAGCCCTTACAATCACTTTATCTCACAAACTTCCTAACTCCAAAAAATACACTTCAAATACTTTCTATTTGATCAACCCAAGTATTTGAAGGACTTAACACAACCTTAAATGATGTATGCACAAAACATTACAAAATAAATACCCAAAAGTTTTCACAACTCAATATGACACTTTCTAACACTTCTTGTTTCAATTTATGCTTAAACAACACCCAAAGGCACTTATTTATAGTGAAAAAATCGACACAAGCCATTAAAATCATTAAATATCATTGATTTCATTTTATCATTAGAAAATTAACCATTTTTGCTTATTTACATAAACCATTAGCTAACCAATGCAAATGTCATAGTCGATCGATACACCGATACATACCACTAGTTGACTAGTTTTGCAAAAATATGCACAATAATCGACCAATCTCTGTCAAGACTTATTTTTTATTCATTTTAACACATCCAAACACATCCAAGTCACTTCAAAATAAATCCAAACATTTCTAGTCACTTCTTTTACACACATTTACACGTTTTAACGCATTCATACAATCTAATTTATTCTTTTCACACAACTTTAACACATTTACATATATTCACATAATCTAACTTCTTCTTTTCACACAACCTTAGCACATTCACACAACTAAATTTCAAACACATCATAACCTTTTCAATTAAATCTTTTTACACACTCTTCAATACACATATATCAAACTAATTCCTTAAAAATATTTCAGTGTATTAAGAAGATTTTTAAAAATTATTTACACATAATTTCTTTTAATTGTGAAACCAATATATATATATATATAAACACTAAACATGAATGCAATATTCATGATTTGACCCCTTTTAACAAAATGAGTGGATTAATATAATATTAAATCAAAACTTAGAACAAATAAGCTATTAATATACTATCTCAATCATTAACATAAGCCTTTTTGTTTTGATCTTCATAAGCTTCATTTTATGCTCTAATGATCCTTTCCTTTGATATTCATAAGCTCCATTTTATTTTCTAAGATTTCAAAATGGATCTCCTAAACACCTTTTCAACAACTTAACTTTCCAAAGTATCAAATATACTAAAACCATTAGTAGTATTATTTTTCCATCATCAAAACATAAGTGAAACCACTCTCAATTCAATAATCCCTCCCTTTTTATGATGACAAAACTATGTGACATTAAAAAAATAAAAAAAAGCAAAACACATACAAATCAAAATCTTTTTTCTTCCCCTTAAACTAATATTACACATTTCCTTCCCTTTTTTAAAATTCTCAAAAAGTTCATATACTTAATATTACTTAACGTATAAACTTTCAAACTTTCTCCCCCTTTATATACTATCTCGTCATCAAATATCATATATCAAATATTAAAAATTAATCATCAGTATTCAATATTCATCTCGAAACCTAAATCATAAACATCATCAATTCTTAATACCAATTACAAGTTAATAATATCACTAAAAATTCAACCATGTCATCACATATCCAAAACTCATTTTTAAACCATAAAATCAAAACAAATATCAAATTTGTTCTAGTACCATTTAAAACTTATTAAAAACCACTTATAAGTTCACTCCCCTTTATAAAGCAATAAAATAACCAAATTCATGCTCAAACCATAATATCATAACAATATCATAATTACATATCCAAACTTACTTCAAAAACTCGACATTCATTCCGTTGATACTTACCCAAACTTTACAATCATTATAAATTCTTAAATTATCAAATTTTGATAACTCCACCTAAATTGGTCAAAATCTAAGCTTGCCTTAGAATCATGCGTTTTAACGTATCTAAAAAACCAAACTCACCGTAAATAAAACATAAATATCATATTCATATTCTCTCTTCTTTTTATAAAGCCTCATAATACAAGATAAGCTGTATCAAAACTGTTAAGACTCAAAGCTTATCAAAATTATTAAAAACTCTCCCTTAACTAAAACAAATCATAAATAACTCAATGATCAAATCTTAAGCAATTTAAGCATCAAATTCAATCCCAAAATTTAAAAACTTAGTCTCTCCCTAAATTTATACATCATAAGACATTAAACTATGTGCTAATTCATCACCTTTTATAATTTCAAATATACCTAAAAAATTTATCAAAACTCATAATTTAGAGATTTTACAAATTCTCCCTTTGTATAGATTGAAAATTATCAAACATATCAAATCTCCCCAAAATGTGATTAAAGTTACATTTTATCTCTACTTTTATCAATAAAAGAAAGAGTATAAATATACAAATATATAAACATATAAAATGAATCATCCAAATTTAAATGTCATGTGTAAATCTATAAGTATTAAACAGCAATCATTCAAGTTTAAATGTCATTTATCTTGATACAATCTTAACATAGGAATTTAATAGGGAGAAGTCATCTATGCGACATTGTTTTCCCTCCTTTATCTATGTGACATATACCAAAAACTAAGATTGATCTCAAAACAAATTAGATTTCATGACTCAAAATTATTTGAATCATTTAAATCATCAAATAGCACTTAATGTGCTCATTTAAGAATCATCCAATTTCATTTCACATACCAAGAACATCCAATATAGCATCAAGGTGATAATGTACCTCCCTTTACATGTATCACCAATTTTGTCATTTCATCTCTTGGTTCAATAATATGTCTTGTTAACATTCCTTCCAATCTTTGAGAATATATAAGTCTTTCTTATCTTCATAATTAATATATTTATATAATAAAATATTATATCTATAATGTTTTTTAAAATTATCCTTTTGGACCGATAACGAGTTTGCTTAAAGTCCTTAAACCTGCAAAATATAATTTAATGAATTTTTTGTACCTACATTAACTTGACTCCCCAGGGGGTGAATAACATTTTTACCATTCAAACTTCTTCATAAAATATTCCAACCACCTACCTTATCATAGCAATACATCTCCACATGTCCATAATATATACAATAGTTACAAAACAAAGCATATGACTTTTATACATAAATACATATATATATATATATATACATCTAGGTCTTAAGTTATTATAATTCCTAAGGGTATGATATTAAGACCTAGCATAAGTACTTTGTCTAAGTTGGTGTGTTCTATTTCTAGATCTTATATCACTATATATTATTCTTTAATGAAGATGAGACTTAAGATATCAATGAAACATGTTTCTAGATTTTTTGTACATTCATATAGTAGCTATGATAATGAGATAAATCACTTTTCCCTTTCAAAGGGCTTAAATGAGTCATATTGTGTTTGTGCATTTCTATAAAAAAATTATACTTATTCTTCTTAACATGCATTTCATTCCTAGATCTTAGTCTTAATGCATATATGGATGTATGATGTTGTCTCCTAAGTAGGGATTTAGAAGTTGATGCAATATTTTTAGAGGATAATCTAGGTATTTATTCATCTTCTAGATTCGTTTCTTTAAAAAAGGTAATCTTAGTAAATGATGGAGCATTCCTATGGACAAATCATAAACCACATCTATTATTTGAAGATTTTTATACTCTTAGCATGCAATTTAACTTTACTTTCCCATTAGTGAATTTTGACAGTACGTTCATAATACTTTCTAATTCTTCTTTTAAAGAAGTAATTTCATTTTTTAACTTTTGCGCATCACCCACATTCTTTGATTCTGTAATAGTATGTAATTCACTTTTTAAAGAGGCATTCTTATGCATTAAATTTTGTATACGATCCTTATTTACATTTATTGAATCTATTTCATGTTTTAACTTTTCATTTTCTAGTTTGCATGCATCTAATAATTTCAATGTTTCTTTATAGTTAGAATACATCATTTTCTTTTTCTTAATAATGGCTTCTAGAACTTTAAATAATTCATCATACATTAACTCATCTACACAATCATTATCATCATTATTAGAATTTAAGCATGTAGGTACTTGATCATTATCTTTGCAATAATTCAATTTAGATCATACCTCATCATATTAAAAAGCATATATGAGCCACTTCTTCATGGTCAACCCCTTTTTCAACTTGGTTAGAGCCTCCATGGGTAATATCCAATTTGCTTTAAATTTCAAGGGCAAATTTAAAACTTAAGGCTCTATTAAACTCACTTATACTTAATGCATAAAATAATATATGTATCACTTTACAATTAAGACTAATAAAATTTTCATTTATTTCATCCCATTAAAATTCATCCTTGGGTAATATTTTCTCAATATTGACTACAAAAATGGGTTTTGTTAGGATGTGAGGACCATTTACTATAATATCCTTATCTCTACTCCTATATAGAAAAGAAATTTTCTCATCCTAATTTTTTCAATCTCTATCATTTTCACCATTAAAATAAGGAGGTCTATTTAAACTATTAAAATATGTTAAGCTCACTATTTTTGTTAAAAATATTCTTATGTGAGTTCTTACTATGATACCAATTGTTGGCTGCTATATGGCACCTAAAGGAGAAATAAGTAATTCTAAATTTTTCTAAGTTTATTGCACTTAATTATAATTTTTCGCTTAAATTAAATGAAAAAAATATAAAGAATGTAATAAATAATATAAATTAGAATAAGGAACCTAAACAATATAATTAATCAATCATAATGTGATTGAATTTTAAGCAATCAAATAACCAATATAATAATATAAGTTGAAATAACATAAACTTGAAAATACAAAGAGATAAGGAGAGAGGCATGCAAATCAATTTATGGTGGTTCAGTGTCTTTATTTACTCTTCAACACCTTATTTGAAATTTCATTATCAACATTAATTGTTCAATCACTTACCTTTTTCACAAATTCTAAGGTAACCCTTACAATCACTTTATCTTACAACATTTCTAACCCTCAAAAATACATTTCAAATACTCTTTAATTGACCAAACTCAAGTGTTTAAGGGCTCATTACAATACTAAATGATTTATGCACAAGGCACCTATATAAAACACATTAAAGAAAACGTCCAAAAGCTGATTTTGCAACTCAGTATAACATTTCCCATCACTTCTCCACTTATTTTTTGCTTAAACAACATTCCAATGTATCTATTTATAGTGAAAATTCAGCCAATTAGCCATTTATAGTTATTAAGTGTCATTAAAGATTGTTTATTTCATTTTACTATTGGAAAATTAGTCGTTTATACTTGTTTATGTGATCCATCAGTCAACCAATCTACATGCATCATTGGTTGACTAATATATGACACTGGTCAATCAATCTTGCAAAAATATGCATAGCAGTCAACCAGTAAAGCCATTTGGTTGATCAATGACTAGTCAACCACCACTAATCAACTAGTCCCTAACTAGATCTTTTACATATATTAACACATTCAAACACATTTAAATCACCTTAAAATAAATCTTAACAATTCCAATCATTTCTTTAACATATATTCATACTCTTTAACAAATTTACATAATTTGATTTCTTCTTGTCACACAACTTAACAAATCCATTCATATTTAAACATCCTAACTTCCTATTTTCACACAACTTATAACACATCCACATAGATTCAAGCAATGTAACTTCAAAACATGTCCTAACATTTTTAACTACATCTTTTCACACACTCTTCAGCAGACACTTATCAAACTAGTTTCCTAAAAAGATTTTAGTATATCTAGAGGATCTTTAAAAATCATTCACATATAATTCCTCTTAATAATGTAACATATATATATATATATATATATCAAACGTGAATGCAATATGTATGATTTGACCCCTTTCAACACAATGAAAAGATCAAGATAATATTACATCAATACTTACAATAAATAATATGTTAAGATTCTATTTTGATTTTTAACTTGAGTCTTTTTCATTTGATCTTTATAAGCTCCATTTTATGCTTTAAAGCTTGTTTCTTTTGATCTTCATAAGCTCAACTTTATGCTCTAAGTCTCTAAAATATATCTCTTAAATAACTTTTCAAAAACTTAACTTTTCAAAACATCAAATACATTAAAACCATTAGTAATATTATTTTGTCATTGTCAAAACATAAGTAAAACCACATATCTCCCAAGCTTCAGTTTTAGCTTGAGAATACGGATGCTAGATTTATGATATTGCAATTTCAAGATTTACTTGGTGCACAGAGTCTAGTGGAAAGATTTAAGACTTTTCACACATTGTATCAATGTAATATGGCACATGATCTTTAATAGACTTATATGCATTAAAGATGATTGGCTCTATTGAAAAATTAGGCTAGTTGGGTTATGTCATAGATGACAAGTTGACCATTGATTTAGTTTTTTAATCTCTTACCCCAAGCTTTTCTCAATTTATCATGAACTTTCGTATGAACTAAAAAGATGCAACATTACCTAAACTATTGAACATGGTCAAGACCATAGAAGGATGCCTTAAGAAGGAATCTAGCATTGTTCTTATCATTGATTCTTGGAAGAATAAGAGTAAGACTCTTTAAAAGAATAAGTACAAGAAATAAAAGGCTTTTACTAAAGTAAATAAGCCAATTGGTAATGTTAAGAAAAAAAATGGTAATGACATTTCTTCTATTTTAAGGTCAATGGACACTAAAAAAGGAACTGTAAAACATATCTCATTACCTTAAAAGATAAGAAGTTTAACATACCTTCATATTCATATATTTTCATAATTAAGATCAATCTTTCTACTTTTATTTCACAATCTTAGATATTAGATATCAATTGTAGATCTTATATTTGTAACAACGTGCAAGTGTTGACAGAGAGTGGATCATTAAGTGAAAGAAAAGTGTACTTGTAAGTTGGCAATAGGGTAAGAGTTACAACATTAGCTTTAAAATCTTGTAGTTTAACTTTGCCATCTAGTCTTGTATTAGAACTTATGTTCCAATTATTACTAAAGAAACATAAATTTTATTCCTTGTATAGACATAACTGGACTTGTCTTTTTATGATTGAGAATAAGAGTTATTCATTTTTATTAAAAAAATGATGTTTTTTATAGATCTAGATTACTTAAAAATGATTCATATGAATTAGATTTTGAAAGGCCAATCTTGAATATAAATAGTAATAAACAATCAAGTGACCAAAGCCATTTATTTATAGCATTATAGGTTAAATCATATCAATAAAACTAAAATCACAAGATTATATAAAGAAGGATATTTGAATCCTTTTAATTTTGAATTATATGAAACATGTGAGACTTATCTGTTGAAGAAAAAATGACTAAACTACTTGTTACTAGAAAGGTGCAAAGTGTCAATGAGTTATTAGAGCTTATACATTTAGATGTGTATAACTCTTTGACTACCTAAGTTAGAGGTGTATCTACTTATTTTATTACATTTATAAATGATCATTCTAAATATAGTTATGTGTATTCAATGAAACAAAAGTTTGAATCATTTGAAAAGTTTAAAGAATTTAGTCTTGAGGATATAAACAAATTGGTCAGAGTATTAACATACTTAAATTTAATCAAGGATGTGAGTACTTAGACCATGCGTTTCTAGGTTAATTAAAAGAGAATAGGATTCTTTAACACTGGACTCCACCAAGAACTTCACAATATAATGGAGACTTTAAGAGAAAATCATATCTATTAGATATGAAACATTTTAAAATGAGTTATGCAAATCTTCTGATCACCCTTTGGAGATATTTCCTTGAAACTATTACTTAACTTCAAAATGAGTTCCATCTAAATGGGTTGACAAGGCTACATATGAGATATAAACTATTAATAGATTAAAATTTTCATACTTAAAGATTTGGAGATATGATTCTTATGTGAAGCATAAGATATCTAACAAACTTTACGCTAAATCAGATAAGTGTAAATATATAGGGCATCCAAAAGAGAGTTTGAGATATCAATTTTACCATCCTCTTGAACAGAAGATGATTGTTTTCGGAAATACTACATCCCTAACAAGAGAATTTATTCTTAAGAAAGTAGTTAGAGTGAGGTAAAACTTAAAAAAAAAAGTCAAAAACCATAAGATCGCGTTGAAGTGGAACATAATCCTTACACATTAGATGTAAAATTAGTGGGTTAAGAGATATATGGTCCATGACATACTAGTAGGACACTTTGTCCTCGTTTTGGATTAAATATGGAAAAGGGGAGTAACAATGTATTACTCCTAGACAACGAGCCTGCAAATTTCAAGAAAGCAATGTCAAACATTAATTCTTTAAAATGACATAAAGCCATAAGATCCAAAATGATATCCATATACACTAACTATGGACTTTGATAAATGCACTTAAATAATTCATATTTATTGAGAATAAGTGGATTTTTAAGAGAAAAAATAATATGGATGGTAATGTATATACTTATAAAGTAGTGTTAGTAGCAAAAGGTTATAAATAAAAGTATGGATTTGCTTTTGATAAAACCATTTTTCCTATAGTAGTACTTAAGTCTATAAAGATCTTATTAGCTATAATTGCATACCAAGAGTATGAAATTCAGTAAATAGATATCAAAATAGTATTTCTCATTGGAAATTTACTTGATAATGTATTGTAACATAAGGGTTATAAATCCAAAAAAACATTCTAATTGATTATACAAGTTAAAGTCTATTTATGGATCCACGTAAGCATCACAAAGTTAGAAAAACTATTTTAATAAGATATCAAAGAGTTTAATTTTATAAAAAAAATATGAATGAACCATATATATACAAGAAGGCTATTGAGAGTGCAGTCATTTTTCTAGTTCTATATATGGACGATGTATTGTTCATTGAAAATAACATACCTCTACACTAATCTGTAAAGATCCTGGTTATCTATAAACTTCTCTTTAAAGGATATAAGAAAAGTAGCATATATTCTAAGAATAAACTTCTATAAAAATAAATTAAAAGGTTACTTGGTTTATCTCGACCCATATACATGGACAAACTGCAAAGAAGTTTAGTATAGAGATTTCTAAGAGAGGATTCTTCTCCAAATGCCATGGGATTTTTCTCTTTAAAAGTATGTGCCCTAAGACATAATAAAAGAGAAATAAAATAAATAGTGTTCTATATGCTTTGGTTATTACAACAATCAAATATATATGTTATATATAAAACTAGATATTTCTTATGTTTTAAGTATAATAAACAGATATCAAATTAATCTTGGTAAAGGTTATTAGACGGTTGTTAAGTACTTGAAAAGAACTAAAGATGTTTCTTTAGTTTATGAAGGGTTAGACTGAGAGTTCATGCTTATTTAGATGCCAGTTTTTAGTTAAATCACAATTAAGGTGCATGTTTACTCTTAATGGCGGAGTGCTTAGAAGAGACAAGAATAACCATCCAATATAGATTATATGATTGAGTTAGAAAAGGAACCAGTTTGAATCAAGAAGTTCATTATCAAACTTGGAGTGTTTACTATCATTGTTAATCTAATAATATTATTCTGTGACAATAATAGAGTTATTACACAGGTAAAGGAACTAATATCTCATTAATGATCCAAGCATGTACTCAAAAAATTTCACTTAATTGGATAGATATTATAGTGGAATAATATTATATTGGAGTGAGTTCCTACTGAAGAGAATATTGTAGATCCTCTCACTGATCGATTATCTCATAAGAGATATTATCAACATATGGATGAATACGGTATTAGATACATATGTAATTGACTTTAGTGCAAGCTAGCAATTGTTAGTTTATGTCTTACAGTTAATCGATTGACTACAAATACATGTATGAAATTATAAATTTATTCAACAAAAGGCATTCTTTATCTTTATATATTTTGTTAATTATATTTAATAATTAATAATAAAGATAAAATATCTAAAAATAATTACTATTTAATTGAAAATTACAATGAGATTGTAATTATGAGATTTGAATTTTGTTTTTGTATTATTCTTAAATTGTTCCTAGTTATAATTTTATCAAGATGGGTTATTAATGAAATGGTAAGACTAAAACATATTGTTTTATAAAAAAAATAATCGATATCATATATTAAAGTGTAGAGACGCTTAAAAAATATATGGTTACTTATTAGAGAATAAATTTACTGAACTAATTTAATTCACTGAACTAACTTGATTATGAAGATTTCAAATAAAACATTAATTATATTTCTATATATTTTCTCATTATAATGGTTGTTTAATTATTCTTGACTTGATATTACCAAATTTATCAAATATATGAATTACTATATTTTAATGCTGCTCATAATTTATTCTTTATAATAGCTCAGTTGGTACTTGAATCTAGTATAAATTATAGGGAGATAGTTAAGTCAAACAATAAAGGATTTGTAACCATAAAGAAATTAGGGAAAATGTTTCACTATTCTTACTAACTTACTTACTGACTTACTGACTTACTGAATTACTTACTTACTACTTGCTTACTCACTTACTTACTCACTCACTCACTCACTTACTTACTTACTTACTTACTTACTTACTTACTTACTGAATTACTTACTTACTACTTACTTACTCACTCACTTACTTACTTACTTACTTGCTTACTGACTTACTACATGGCTTGCTTACTTACTAATTAGCTTACTTACTAACTGGCTTACTTATTGACTTACTTACTTACTTACTGATTGACTTACTTACTTACTTATGAATGTACGTCCGCACACAAAAAGAGACAAGAGAAAACATATCCTTCTCCATTTTATTCACAACAAGCTCACTTGCATCATACAAATCATCAATCTCATCATCAGTCTTATATAGTTCCTTAAAATCAGACTCACACTTCTTATCCTTAACATCATCCAGAGGTTGCATCCATAGTCCATCCATCAACTCATCATCTGTCTCCTTGTGCTTCCCCGAAAACTTCCTCTATATAATGGCTTCCATTGTCAAAGGAAGCACTTCCTCATCACCTTTGAAGTACTTTCCTATGAGCTCTTTCATCTCTGGACTCAAAATCATTGTCAAAACCATTTTTAAATTGAAAAATAACCAAATTTAAAGGAGAAAGGGGAAAAAAGGGCCCATTTGGCCATTGTTATTGACATAAACAACCTCGAGAGTGTTATTTTCCTTGTGGATTTTAGCTAGTACTAATGATTTGGGGACGCAAGTTGGGTTTTTGGCAGATGACTTGGAGGAGTAGAGCTGGGGAAAGAGGCGACCTATGACAGGTAGGGGTTGGAGAGTCTAGGACCCACATCAAGGGAATAACCTTGAACTGCGTGAGGGTAAAGATAGAGATTTCAAATAAGTGATTGTTTCATGTTGCTTTTTGGATTGTAAAAACTTTCCCAGTATAAGAAGCCCTATCTAGCCTTTGGGACAGGTGTAAGCGCCTAATTAAATCAATGCTCTAAATGGGATAAAATAAGTTCAAAATGAAAGGGTCTTTTAGTAAAATAAATCCATGGTGTAAAAGGTTGTAAAGCGTTTAGGAAGGGGTTTGAAGGTATGAAGTGTTTCTCTACAGTGGGTGCAACTGAAATTCATCTGGAGGTCACTAGTTTCTATGTGAGGCTTTAACACGGGCTTTAGTATTATGTTTACTTATGCTTTTTTTTACCCTAAGTTAGTATTGCTATGTGTATCAATTTTTTTCTTTCTTTTTAATTAGCATTTTTTTATAACTTCGACAACTGATCTTATCATGTGTTTTCTTTAGTATAGTACTACTGTGATGAGCCATGCAGTTACTGGAAAAGTTGGGGTATTTGGCCCTCTGTTTGTATAGGCAGTGACAAATGGACAGGGTGAACCATCAAATTTGGTGAAGATGAAGAATCAATAGTCTCGTGAACTTATGTGGTGGGCCTTGGCAATGGGTCTTGTGGTAGGTCTTTAGAAACATGTAGTATTATATTACTAAAATGTTGAGCATTTACTATTTTTTTCTCTTCATTTTAGTATAACTTGTCTAGTTCATCATATTTAACTGATCTAATTAATATGTTTTTAAAAAAGGAAATTTTTTTGATGACATAATTACTACTTATGAAATTTAACATCTGAATTGAGATGAAATGGACTTATGAATGGAGGATTATCTCATAAATTATTCATTGGTTATAGTGTTTGTAGTGTTTCATTGCTTTACAAATTCTTGCAATATATATCTTACTGTAATAGTCCCTCTGTAAAGATCAAAGGAATCTTACTTGTAAAAATAAGCAGTCGTGTTAAAAAGATAGTGACATCATCGGATGCTCAATGAAAACTTGGTTCCAGCACATCATTGGCAAACATGTTTTCTAACATCCAGCAAGCATTATCATTTACAAGAAATGTTTAAAGCTTTAACAGGAATTATGATAAACAGGAAAGGTAATATTGTTGAATCTTAAATGGAAATGTAGTGTTGTTGAATCTTCCTTCTACTGAATGTTATTTATGAATAGAAGCCAACCCGATATTCGCAAGACATGTTTATAAATTTCATTTTGTTCTTCAGGTCTATGCATGAAGACCTACACATCATACATAAGGAGTTGTTGCCATTGAATTATCTGTGTGAGCAACTAAGAGTCAAGTTAATAAAGAGAAAGGGCTTAGGACCTCTAGCGTATTGTCTCATTGCTTTTATTAAAATATGAGAGGGATAGTCGAAAAACTACTTCAACTTCTTTATCTGTTAAATCAGGATTTTTTTTAATTAAATAAAGTGTCATATTGCTCATATAATTCTAAAATACTAGTCTTGAAATTTTCTATTATGATTTGTAAAACTAAAAATAATTTTATCTCACTTTTGAAAAGGTATATCCAAACTGAAAGCAAGCACTTTGAAGAGGAAGTCGGTCTAATATGTCTTGAGGATTTTGATGCATATGCATGTTACTCTTTGAGGTGATCCATTTGAAACATGTCATTCTATTTTGATAAAATCTTGTAGGAGAGAAAATATGGTAATGAATAGTGGTAAATTGGTACCTCCTTCAAATTCAAATGCAGTGTATGTTAAAGTGTTGGAGGAGAATAGGGAAACAAATCAGATGCCTTCAGAAAATCATAGTGCAACATTTACAAGTACTCAAGATGTGAATTTTAGTTTTGCATTATAGATCTATATAATGGTACTTTTGTTGATGTGTGAAGTGAGAGTTCCTCTTTAAATTTGCATGTGGAATAGATATTCCCCTTCCCTCATCCTCTAAACCTCAATAGAAAGGAGTTTCTCTTAACCTTTTATTATTGTTGACTTTTTATTGTCAATAGCAACTCTTTTTCTAATCTCATTTCCTTAGGAACATTTGGAAGGTGACTAAAGATATCATACAAGGGGAAACCAAATTATGGGTTTCCTTGAGATGTGCAGCTTTGCCTTGTTTCTTTTGTTATGTCCTCTTTTTTTATTCTTTGTTTCCAATTTTGTCTTATTAATGTTGATAGAATTCTTGAACTCTGTTAGAGTCCAAATCAAAATATCATGAGGAAGAATGACAGCTAGCACCTTCCTTATAAGAGTTGAGACCTTATTTTAGTCATTGACGAAATAATCTTTGCTCAACGTGATGTTTAAGGATGCTTTTTACATTGGCAGTGTGTTTACAAAATTGATAATGTGTGATATGATTGATTAAGATTCCAATCCCCATAATTGACACTTATCTAAATCATTTCTCCAAATGGTTTCTAGGAATTTTCCTGCTTGCTCACATACTTGTTTTGAAGGACCACAGGAGAACTCTTTATGAATTCTCATTCCAAGTTCTGAGGATGTCTATATTGCATGTAAAGCTTACCAAAATGATAAATGGCTTCTAAAGATTTTGGTATGCCATTGCCATAGAGCATGTATTTCTAAGGGAGATCACCTAAAGAAGGCCACCATTTTGCAAATGTTATGTGGCCAACATTGCTAAACTACCTACTAGCGATGAACTTAACTTACCTAGTTTTTACGTGGTATAGAAACAGGTCCATTTACCACGGAATCTTTATAGGAGATATAAGAGCGTGAGTTTTACAACTGTGGCATCAAGAGCGAATATAGTGAGGATGGATCTTATTATAATCACATTTCAGCCAAAAATAATTATTCCTTATTTTGTATTAAATCATAATTTTTATTAATAGACTGTGTCGGTATGCTTGAAAATAATTTATTACACTGATAGTAATTGAAACAAGTTATGACTAGTATTATTCACCCTCCAACCGCATACCCACCTAACTTTGCTAAGGCCTTGTTTAGTTAAGTTTTGGTTTTTGGTTTCAGTTTCCTGTTTTCATAAACACATAAATTGAAAAATAAAACACAATAATACAACACAGAAATTGAAAAAGAAAGCATAATAACCAATATAAAAATACAAAAACCACAACCCACAACCCACAACCTAACTAAACATCTCATAAGCTTCTTTATGGCTTTCTACTTCAGAAGGGGGTTGGAATACCCATTATCTATTAACTGGAGATGATTGTTGCATGTTTTAAATCAGAATGTTATCAAACAAATCTCTTTCTAGAGAAACTTAAATTCTCAAAATATGATGTTAAACTAATCAAAGCTTTCATTTTTAGGAAGAAACTTAAAATTAAAGGTCATTCCTTTAATCAATTGGTTTCCAAATCAGAGCTTTCACAAACTTGTAACCTTATGGTGAATAACATTCAAAAATTTAAACCAAGCAAAATATACACTTAATCCACTTATGAAATCAACTGTAATTATTTGAATGCCACTGTTAGTTATGGACAAAATTCCTCAACACCTAAGTTATATTATCAATTCATATATGCGTATGTAAAGCTTTCTATTGTCTACAAGAAAAATATTCATCAAAACAATCAAGTTAAGCATAGACTTTGTCAATAGAACTGGAAAAAAAAAAAGAAAATTTGAAAACCTAAAAAGTAGCAATATCATAGTAGAAATTGAATCCACAAGTAAGTCACTGATCACTTTAAGAAAATCTACGATCCTATCTTTACAAGAAGATCCAAGGAAACTAAACAAGAAAAAAGAAAAACAATAATCTTCTATATCTATACAAGATGCTAACCACACAAACTCAAATCCAATTGGCTAATTCTAAAAGCTTATATACGTTATAGAATGAGAGTCAAAGTGTGGCTTTTGATTCATAAAGAAGAAGACATCCTGAATGCATGTCTTTGCTCCTTTGCTTGGCTTCTCTAAATTATGAAATGAATTCCATGAATTCATCAGTGCATTGCAATCGACACATTAATTTGATATAAATAAAGAATAAATTGCAATTTAAAAATAACCTCCCTAACACCCAAATAGTGAATATATGTTTCTTTCTTTTTTCTCTAGACTAACCCGGATTACATACCATAGTCTGAATGTACCCAACAGGAGGAAAAATGAAAAACAAAAGCAAACTGTTGAAGTTATGCTTCAACTGCTGCAATATTTTCCACACTTGAAATTTAGTTTCTGTTTTAGATATTTTGAATTTGTTAGTTATAGTTGTTTGATTGTTTCAAATAACTTATCAGTAGTAGATGCTGATTTTTAGGAAGTTGTTTAAATATGGAAACTGATTTTTAGGAAGT
>JAOXYD010000007.1:7807750-7824060 GCA_028565735.1 Pinacopodium congolense
TCCTCCATATCATCTAAGCACATGTCCATTTCCTCAACGGTCTCCTCTTGCTCTTGTTGTTCTCCACCTTCTGGTAAATGATCACATACCACCTCGTCATGGTCTTCCTCTAGTTGGCTAAGTGTGATGGAAGATGCTTGGTCTTCTATGTTTGCAATCACTTCAGCCAATTGGCTTACTTGATCTTCCAAGTCCTTTAAGTCGCTCCTCATTTCCTATTGGAAGTAAAGAGTGCTTATAGCCAAACTCTCTACAATTGACTCCAATGACATCACATCAGCTTGTGAAGGTGATGTTAGAGTTGGAAGTATAGGTGAGGTATGTGGATGATCTTGATAGTATGATGGTAGAGAATTGAATCCATGCTTATGGCTCTCATTTAAAAAATAAGGTCAATCCTCCCACTTCTAATGGTAACTCAGGGTGTAAAAATTATATCGTGACCCAATCACGATCGTGACAGCGGGTCTGATACTGGACGAGTCAAATGCGGGATTTTAAGTATCTTGACCCTCCTTTTGACACATATAAGGGCTTATAACCCTAGGAGCCTCTAACATTCATTAGGCAACATCCAAGAAAAGGCAAGGAAGAGGTTTTTGGTGGCTACACAAAGAAGGAAACTCAATCAACCTTGGAAATCATCAAGACACATCAACACCAAGATTTTCCATCATTTTAGAAGTAAAGAGAAGGGCCTCAAGGCTTTATCTAGTTTATTCTTTACCCTCTTTACTAGTTGTTTGTAAGACAAACATGATTGTTGATGGATTTATTGTTGTTATGAGTAACTAAATACTTTATAGGAGTTTTTCTTAAACTATTTTGTGGAACTTTTTCTTTTTTATTCAATGAATGGATGTTTGTGATCTACATTGATCTTAAACCTTGCAATAAACCGAGAGGCTAAGTTGGGTAACCTTACAATAGTTCGAAAGGGTGAGTTGGGTTATTGTATTGGGTAGTACAACGAGAGTTGGCTCCTAATAGGCCTATACATATTCAGGTTTTTGCAAGTAGTTAAAGAGAGATCTTGGCTATTTGTTGAAAATTACCTAGAAGATTGCTTAATATCTAGTTGAATAGTTAGGAAAAGTTAGTAAGGCTAGAGATAGCATAATTAATCCTAATCTATTTTCCCAAGGGCAGTTAATTGTGCTTTGAGAGAGGGTAATTAAGCATTATAAAGTGTTAGATCAAGCATAATTGAATCAAGAATACAAGAGGGAAGCAAAATAGGGATAGAGTAACTCCTAATCTTAAACCTCGGTTACCAAATTCCTTCACTTCGTTTCAATTGGTTGTTTATTGTTAGTTTAAATTATTTTATTTTATTTTTTGGTTTATTAATATTTGAAATTATTTTTTAAACAAAGTAAAATCTAAATTAAGTGGTGACTATACTCAATCCTCGTGGGATCGATATCCATTCTTTACTACAAGTACAACTTGTATACTTGCGATTTTGAGGGTAAAATTAGTAGTTTATTTTGTAATCTAATAAGTTTTTAGCACGGTTGCTGGGGATTGTTTTGTTTAGCATCTTTTTTAGTCTAGGTTACTATAATTTAAGAGTTTTGATGCTTTTCCTTATGTGTCCAAGTGCATGAACACAAGGAGAATGTGAAGGTATACTAAACTTAGTCAAGCGGAGTTACTAAATATAACAAGGCACGAATGAGAACTAAGAAGAGCATAGCGTCAAGAAAACATACAAAAAAATATGGCGGAAGAAGGAGAACAACGAGGAGCTAAGAGAACACTGATGGATTTTATAAGGCCAAGTTTCAGCCCTCAAGGAGGTGCAAGGCCCGTGGTTCAAGCAAACAACTTTGAGATCAAGCCTGCAGTCCTTAATATCCTTTAGAATAGTGTGCAATTTTATGGATTACATAATGAAGATCCTAACGCTCATTTATTAAATTTTTTGGAGATTTGTGATACTTTCGGATTCAATGGAATGTCTGATGATGTTGTGATGCTCAGATTATTCCCATTCACTTTAAGGGATCAGACAAAGCCATGATACAATTTTCTCAGCTTAACTCAGATTACCTTGTAGGAGAAAGTAGCCCAAGCTTTCCTTACCAAATATTTTCCTTTGACCAAAGTAACAAGGATTATGAAGGAGACTACGACTTTTCAACAACATGATGGGGAGTCTTTATATGAAGCTTAGGAGAGGTTCAAATAATTGCAAATGAGCTGCCCACACCATAATCTCCCAAGAGAGGTCTTGCTATAAACGTTCTACAATAAAGTCACTCAGACTAACAGGGGGACTATAGATGAAGCTGCTAGAGGATCCTTGATGAGGAAAACTATTGAGGCAACTTATGACCTTTTGGAAGAGTTGGGAAGTAATAGCTGTATATGGTCAAGTGAGCGGAGTAGGTCAGGGCTTAAGGAGGAAAAATGGATGATACCAGTGGATTTAATAATAGCACTACAAGCTTAAATTACAGCCCTCACTAACTAGTTCAACAATATACAAGGAGCATCTTCATCTTCAATCTGAGCCATGCAATTACAATGCTAATTATGAGGGCTGGATCATTCTTATTAGGAGTGGATGGTGCTAAGCAGGTAAATTTCGTGGGCTAGCAACAAAGAGGTATTAACCCCTACTCCAACTCTTATAATCCTGGGTAGAAAAACCACCGCAATTTTTCTTAGAGTTCTACCAATGCAAGTGGACAAGTGAGAGAAAAAGGAGCTCCTGGATTTCAACAAGATTGTATCAACAGTTTGGAGAACAAGATAGATATGATGGTGGAGAAGCTAATGGACACATTTGACTCTAAGTTCTAAAGTGGATGGAGGACAATCAAAAGTGGATGAAGGACAATCAAAAGCGGACGGAGGTCAAATTAGATCAAAGTACCATGAACAATGCCTCATCTATCCATAACCTGGAAATTCATATAGCCTAACTTGCCAATTCTATGTCTTTTAGAAATGCAGGTAGTTTACTGAGTAACACTGAAGCCAACCCGAAGGAGTGACTAAAAGCGATCATGGTTAGGAGTGGCAAACAGCTAAAGGAGCCTAGTGCACTAAAGGATAGAAACAACAAAGGAAAAGGCAAGGAGATAAAGGAAGAGAAAGAAGTAGAGAGGTCGTATGTTCCCCCCCCCCCACCTTACAAGCCCAAAATTCCATATCTATAGATGGTGAGGAAACAGAAAGTAGATGCTCAGTTCTCTAAGTTTTTGGAGAAACTAAAAAAGGTCTAGATCAATTTATCTTTAGTGGAGGCATTCGAACGTATGCCTAAGTATGCAATATTTCTTAAGGACATATTGACGCACAAACACATTTGGGAGGACAACCAAACGGTTACCTTAATAGAGAATTGCAGTTCTATCATCTCCAGCAACATGCCATCAAAATTGAAAGATCTAGGGAGTTTTACTATCCCTTTTTTTATTGGTGATTTTGAATTCTCTAACTATTTATGTGATATAGGTGCTAGTATTAACTTGATACCGTTGTTTATTTTGAAAACATTAGGGCTAAAGTCAACATCCATGCTCATTTAACATGCAGAATAATCCATTAAGAGACCATTTGGAGTGGTAGAAGACTGATAAGATTGAAATTTATTAAATTTTCATATGCTTTTAAATGCTATTTCAATCTTATTTTATTGTTTAAATATCTAATTTGGGTTATATTTTGTTTAATGACAGATTTATTTCTGTAGCACAAATTTTCGACTAAAGCATTATGAATTTAAAGCAATTTGAGCAAAAGTTAAAGCTTGTATTAATTTGAAAAAAAAGAAAAAAGAAAAAAGAAATTGAAAAGTTGCTTTTTGTTTTAAGCTCATCGTTTTAGTTAAATAAAACGGTGAGCTTAGGAGGCATTCGGAGGAGCATTAAATGAGCGGAAGGAGGCAATTAATTTGGTTATTATTAGCGCAACCCTCAGCAAATGGGGAGTGGGAAGTCTTGAAGTGGACCAGGTAGGGAGAAGGAGGTGCGGTTGTTTTTGGACTGCAGTGGGTCTTCGGCTGCTATACTGGAGTTGAAGGCCGGCTTGAAGGAGTCTTAGACTACTGCAGCTGAACTGCACCAGGGATGGACCACAGCACTAGGGGACGCACACCAACGCACCAGCCTCATGGATGAGTGGACAAACTAAACCCGGACACCAACGCTGCACCAAGACCAGTTGATGCATTTTTCGTCTGCTCTTTGGTCATTTGTTTGCTTTGTTTTATTTTTATTTTTTTATTTCTAATTTGCTTTCTTCTTTAATTAGCTTTGTGTTTTAATTTTCTGATTCAAGCTTTAATACATTGTTTAGTTTCAAATATGAATTATAATTCTAGATTTTGTTTTGATTAATTATTAAGTTGTTTAAGGATTTATTTTATATAGTTTCAATTATTTATTTAGTATTTGGTTCATCATTGTTTAGTAATTAGCTTGTATGCATGTTCTTAATTTTTAATTCATTTTTGTTTAATTTTAAATCTGAAATTTTTTTATTTAAGCTTTTAGACTAAGTTTTGTTTAATTAGGTTTTAGTTAAATAATAGCGTAAGTTATATGCGTTTGAACTAATTTAAAAATCAATTTGTTCTTTTCCTTTATTGTTTTTTATTATTTTTCAGCTTTTATTTTCTTTTAATTAATCATGTTTGGTGTTTGTTTAATTTGTATTTTTCTTAATTTAATTATGTTTAACTAGTTTAATTTTGGGTTGGAGGATATTAATGGGATTTTAGCTTAGTAATTATGAGAATTGATTATGAATTAATTTAATATTGTGATTTAGGTAAAGATTGAATTGGAATTTCATATAAATTACATTAATTAAAGATTAATTCTTAAGATTGGCCATCTTAGGTTTAATTTCTAATATATTGTTAGGAATGAACTTCTGATCCATAATAGTCCTAATGATTTCCATAGGTAACAATAGGCTAATTGAATTTGTCGGTGAACTTAATCAACTTAGCCTAGAATTCTAATTCTTTAGGTGACACTTTCCGAGCTTGTGAGTTAGTGGCCTAAGTTAGTCGTTCCCTAGTTTGTAGAGCTGCCGTGGCGTTAAATCTAGAGAGCTTGTTCTAGGTTGCCTCATGGTTAGGGATGGGTTTTCTATCGTATAGGACCTATCTAAAAATGAAGGAACTGAGGGTTTGAGAGCTTGTTTGAACCTATATGCTAGCATCTTACACCAATTACAAATTATCTATTTCGATGATCAATTATAAGTCTATAATTCCTGATATATCTTCCACCCAGCTTTAGTATTTTGTTACTTGTTTACTTCTTTGTTTGTCTTTAGTTATTAGTTTTGATGTCTTTGCTTTCGAGGGTTTTATTTTTTTTAGCAACATTAGAAATAGCAATACACTCTAGCTCTCTGTGGGATCGACCCTGACTTGCCCTAGTTACGTAGTTAGGTTAGTTAGGTATTTTTATTATTTGGTAGCTTACAACGAGCTTCACCAAATACTCAAATGTTTCCTATAAAATTAAGGCTTCTTTATCAAAATCAATTTCCATTAGAAATATTGCTTAAAACGATCTTTTAAGATCTTTACTAATTTCTAATGTTTTTTACTATGCATTTATTAGAATAATGCCCTGATCTTCCACATTTATACCGTCTTACTGTCTTCCGTTTACCTTTTATTTTTCTACTCCTTTTAGGCTTTTCTTTAGGGCTTTTTCAAATATTTATGTCTTTTCTTCCTATAAGGATTTCATAGTATTTTTATCTTTTATTCCTAATTTTTTAATATGGAGATATTATGAGCAAATATCTTATTTTTTCATAAAAGTCACCTAAAGCCTTTTTTCATGAAATTTTCTCTTTTCAAATATGTTTATCTAATTTTAATTCATTTTAGAGCGTTATCCCCTTTACCACAACTTTAAAGCAAGGTCACCATACATATAAGTATGATATTGAATAATACCATCATTACGAGATTTAATCTTATTTTCAACTCTCTCAAAGAAAGGAGTTAGAAGGCTAGAAAGAATTTTTTTTTTTCTATAACTCATGAAGACATTCTTCTCTTAAAAAGACATCCTTTTAGTAAAGACTTCACGTATTAAAGAAAAATCAAGACATCATAAATTAATCAATTATTTCTAAGTTTTATCTGACTGTAAAGATGTGTTGTCTATAAATGTGTAACAATTCCATGTGACAAATGCACACAAACAAGGACACATATAATGTTTCTTGAAGAGTCTTGCTTTTGCTTAGTTGCAATAAAAATATGATTTTGAGCCCTTAGAGTATGATAAAAATTCATATGAAAATCTTTGAGTTTGCCCAAAAAAAATAACAAATAATATCTTATACTATTTGTAATTTTGAATTCCCTTTGTTATAATGAGCTATAGTAAATCTTAACATATATAATAAATAATTTTTTATTTGACATAAAGTCCATTAATATTCCATTTGATAATAGAGGTGTCACTATATTGGGTAGCATTATAATTCTGCATGTCTTCGAATTAAAGATCTATAGGAATTGGCCTAGGATAATACGTTTTTGTTAAGGCCATTGGAATAGTTTTTCTAAAAGATGTTTTACTAATTTGAATATGTTCCTTAGATTATTCTAAAATAAACATCTAACTTAACTGTTCAGCATAATCAACACTTTTTTCTTCCCCATAATTAGAATCTTTAATGGTACCATTAGCTTCACTAGTAGGTTTGGATAAGATTTTGGCACCTTTTGAGTCAAAACCTAAGTTTTCTTTAACCTTACAACAATTTCATCTATGTTTATCCTAATTGGCACCTACGATGAGGGTGAATTGGGCTCTCTAACATTTTTCCAATAAATTATTTTTTCATAATTACAAAAGACGCATTGAATATTTATGCAAAAGCTTAATAAACAACCTAATAAACAATATTAATAATATGTAATAACGAAAACTATAAGAATAATATAGTAGACACAAACCAAATTTATAATGGTTTGGTGTCAATCTCCACAACTACGCCCATTCCCTAATAATTTATTGGGTATTTCACTATTAACAAATGCCAATTGTGTAAATTGATTCCATTTAAAGGGTTTTACTATAACCTTCATAACTTCTCAATTTTACGAGTTCAAAAACACCTAAAATACACTTGAAGAATATGTCACTTGACTCGTAAAATTTTTAGGAAGGGCTCACAAATCACTTGAAAGATAATGCAACATCAACTTCACTAACTTCACTAAAACCTATATAATACTCAAACAATTTTCACTAAGAAAACACTCGAAATGATACAATTCACTTGTATATGTCTTTCATAACTCCTAGAAGCATTATTGAAATTTTGATCAAAAATTTATTTATGATCGTTATTCCATATTAAAATTAATTAAATTCATTTTCCCATTAGCTTTTTGCTATTAGTTCGTAAATCTTGCATATATCAATCGACTAGAACTATGCTTCAACCAACCAGTGACTAGTCTATTAATACATGACACTAGTCAACCAGTCTTGTAAAATTTAGCACACAAGTTAACCAGATGAAACCTTTTGGCTGACTATTAGTCACTAAATAACTACTAATGTGCTTTACACTAATACTGCAAGTAAACGAGTCATAAATTACGGCATAAACAAATCTCATCCCACAAGGATTAGGTCTAGTCACCACTCAATTAAAGTTGAACTTTGTCTAAGGCATAAATTTAAGTAACAAATACTGAAAAATTAACTAAAATAGAATAAACTAACATTGAACAATTTAAAAGGTAACACATAAAAGCTTAAGAATTCAATATTAAAGATTAGGAACCACTTTTATCCCTATTTTTTCCCTCTTATCTAGTTGATTTACTTATGTTTAGGCCTAGATATCCCAATATTTTTGTCCCCTTGTCTCAAGGTGTAACTAAGTTTATTTAACCAAACTAAATAGGATTAGTCTAGCAATCTCTCAATTTACAAAACCTGGCCTAAAAATCGAGCTAGTTGTAAAGTAATCCTACAGGTAATTAATTAATTAATCAAGATCTCTATATAATATTAATCAACTTGATATTTGCAAGTGTGTTAGGTATAAACCTCATTGCATAACCTAACATAAATTACCTAGCTCAATCTCTCAATCTATTGCAAGGTTTAAGCATAATAATCATCATAAATATTCATTCATTAAATTAGTAAGATGAGTTCAACAAAATAGTTAAAAAAACAATCTCTATAAAATTTTCAGCCACTCATGATCTTGATAAACCTCTCGACTAACATAATATCCACATAAGAAGATAGTAAAAGAGAAGAAGAAATAAAAACGAGTGAAGGGGCCCCTCTTCTCTTCAATCCCTTTGAGTTGGAAATTTTGCAAGTGAGATGTTCTTGATGAATGATGGATGATGATCTTGATTTCTATTCTTAGAATACCTCCAAACCTCTTTTTTTCCCTCTTAGGCAAAGATTATAATGATTGGAATGATGGCACTTAGGGTTTTGAGCCCTTAAAATGAATAAAAAAACCCTAAAATGCCATATGCCTCGTGCTTTTGAAGTAGATATCAAGATATTAGGCTATGATCGTGGCATAAATTCCACGGTCATTGGCCTTTCTTATTTTTCTCCTTCTCTTCCTTTGTTCCCTATTTCCATTCCAATTGAAAACATAGTAAACATACACGTGATTAAGATCCAAATCATGCCTAATATCATCACTCAACACTCAAAACATATAAACATAAAAAATGGCAATAAAAGAATAACAAAATAAGTTATAAACACAACAATTATAACCTAACTGGCAAAATCAAACATTAAAAAACTAGGAAAAGCTATCCTAAAGCACAACTATCAACTTCCCTACACTTAAACCTTTTCTTGTCCTCAAACAGAATTTCAAATGCAATGAACACACACAACACCTAATGCACAAATAATGCAACAATGAATGAGACCTTAAATGCAACAATGGAAAGAGATCTTATATAATTGGGTTAACCATGAACGTTAATCCTTCATGGAGATTCAAAATACTCTCTTATCTCATTTACATCATGATTGTCTATATATTGAAATTGCATATTAGTTAGGACATTGACATCAAAGACAAATGTAAGCTTTTACTATGTTCAATTTCTAAGGGGAAAGTAGGCTATCTCTAGGCAGTCATTTATGAAATAAATTGATTTCAAAAGAAAAGATCCACACATTCCTACTTTTTTAGTTAGACTTTAATTTGTACATTTGTTAAGGAGAACCAACTAGTCTTTTTATACGATTATGTACATCTTTAGAGGTGCACCTCTAGTTACTCGACTAAGTGATGTCCATTAAGAAAAGTTGGAATGTCATATGGCATTTTTATGTGAAGGTGTATATCTTTAGGGCAACAACCCCAATTACTTAGCCAAATAACACTCATAACTAGCCTTTTTGCTCAACGTTTAACTCCTTTCTTTTCTTTTTGATTTTTTTTACCTTAGAAGTTAATGGGGCAGTAGTTTAATTACTTATTCATTTCTTTTGTGAATAAATTCTCTTTATAAATGATCACTAAGGAATTCTAATAATTAGGTCAAGTTTTCATAGAAAGTGTATCCAAACAATTTTCAAAGAAGTGAAAAGAGGCATGCAATATCTTAATTAATTTGCAATTCCAATAGAAAGACAATCATAAGTAAATTTCCTAAGGTCATATTTCACCTCTACTCATACAATCTTATTCCTAGGAATACTGGTTCCATTCAATCTTATTCCATTTATGTATTTAAACCTATGAAATTCTCTCAAAATAAAAAAAACATAAAAGTAGCAAATACATGCTTATAAACGAAATGTCAAACAAAATGCATAAAGTTCCATGGATTCCATGGATATGCTTCCTCCATACTCTTTGGCAACATATTGTCCTTCATGTGGAGAGGAAAACACAACACAAACTAAAAATAGCAAACTAATGTAAAACAAAAAAACAAATAATTCATATGTAAAATACAAAAATAAAGGAGATAAAGGGAAAGAAATTCTTATGGTGAGTGAGGTAGAGAGTGTTTTCATGATGGAATGTGGATGTTCTCATTTTGGAAAAACTTGAGAAGCTTTTTATGGGTGTGGCGTTATTTCTTGTGCACTTGCTAGATTTAGGTCTCCATTGCATCTATCTTGAGCTCCATCCTTCTATCATTCTACTCCATCCTTTTGGTGTTAGCATCCATAACACTGCGAACTTATTTCTACACTTTTACTTCTTCATCTGGTGGTGTTTAGGAGGAAAAAGCTTTAAGGTAGATGCAATTTTTCCTTTCCTACTTTTAAAAGAAGTTCTAGATTGGGGATCCCAGAGCTCCATTAAATGGCACTTCAAAATATCTAATATACATAAGTGTTCTAAATCAAAATAATTAGGTTCCTGTTCACGTAAACCCTCTAGATTCACATTATAATGTTATGTAAGAGCAGTAACAAGAAATCCTAAATCAATGTGAGTTCTACCCTTTATGGCAGTGCTAACTATGGATTGAAAAATTCTATATGGTATGTGGATTTAAAGCTTGCAATCCATGTATCAAAGAAAGAATAATTCTTATGTCGAACACTTATTGCTTTCAATTATATTGAAGATTGTTAAGCACTTGAATTTGTGAAGCAATGAGTTTTTAGTGCTTCTAATTAAGGTGTTTGGTGCATTCTTAGAATTCAACATTGGTTGAGCGGTACGATGCTCCCAATATTAGTTCACATCAAATTACTCTTGATGATCAAGTAATTTGGTTTTTGAAAAATTATATATGGCACACATCACTCCATAATCCAACTTGTAAGCTTGACCATTCAATTGAAACCAAAACAAATCCAAGTTTGTAGCATCAAATTCAAGCGTGGTGAAAAATTCTACACATAATATAAGATAGCTAACAAAGTCACAGTGGATAAATTATTGCCAACCAATTTGTGCAACCAAATTTTGGATCTTTTATTTTAATCATAGGTCATGTGATAATCAAAAATTGAAGAACCTAGGATGCATTAAAGTTCTTTCTTTAAAATCAAGAAATTTGGTACCTTCTTCTACATTAAAGAAGGGAAGTTAGCTTTAAAGTCTTCAGCTCTATCGTGCATTCCATCTTACAAAATATAGTGCCTCGTGTTTTCCTTTGGTTGGTTAGCTTTTTGCTTCCTTATTGTCATTTCATGAGAAAACTTGCAAAAATAGCTAGAGAGAGAGACAAAAACATAAATAGAGAGAAAGAGGGTCAGTGGAGCCAAAAGCTTGTGATTTATGTGCGAAAAGTGGAAGATGTGATGAAAATCTTGACAAAAATCACAAGATTTAGTGTGAAAAATGATGGATTTGTGAGTGTGAGAGGAAGCAGGCATGTTAAAGAGAGAATGGGGAATGTGTAAGAGAGAAGGGGGCGAAAAGAATGAAATAAGGTTGAAGAAGGAGGGTTTTAAAAACACTCAGATAGGCCATAATCGTGGCCTACATTTACCTTCAAATGCTTCCATTCTCTCCTACATTGGTCCTTCTCTAAGTTATGACTGAACACTTAATTTCCAACAACCATCGTGCACACATTTAATCACCTAAACATCAAGAGCATGCAGAGAAAAACAATTCAAATCCAATTCAAAATAAAACCAAAACACATTCAAATCAAATCAAAACCAACATATAAGACTTAATAAAGAGAAGTAAACTAAAAGCAAACATACTAAGTTAAGGTCATTAGCTTAACCATTATAAATTCAATCGTGGATAAGTAAAATAAAGGGAAGAAATCACTTCCCTTTTATGTGAGGTTGTCCCTCTAAACTATAGCTTACATCTATGCCTATTGACCTTGAATATTTCACCTTTATCATTCTCCAATTCTATGGCTCCAATGCTGAACACTTGAACAACATTGAATAGGCCACTTCATCTTAACTTGAGCTTTCTAAGAAATAACTAAAGTCTTTAATAAATAATATCAGTAAGTCCCCAATGTTAAACTCCTTCTTCTTAATGTGGGAGTCATGCCACTTCTTCACCTTTTCCTTATACAACTTGGAATTCTCATAAGCATTGTACATAAGCTCCTCCTATTCATTAAGATGTAGCAACCACTTCTCATCAATCAACTTCCAATCAAAATTCAACTTCCTAATTGCCTAATATGCTCTATATTTCAAATATAAAGGTAAATATAAATCCTTTTCAAAATGGAAAGCCTTACCATACACAAGTCTAAAAGGAGTAGTACCTATAAGGGTCCTGAAAATGGTCCAGTATGCCCATAGTGTTTCATCCAACTTCATTGCCCAATCTTTACTTAAATTACTCACCACTTTCTCTACAATTCACTTTAATTTTTGATTCACCACTTCTACTTGACCACTTTTTTAAGGATGGTAAGGCATCCTCGAAAGTGCATCAAAATGCTTAATGTAAAACTGAGCTCCTCTATTACTTATAATGGCCTTAGGCACTTCAAACCTATTAAATATCTTCTTAATAAATCTTAAGACTACCTTACCATCATTTGTTAGAGTAGCTATTATTTTAGCCCTCCTAGATATATAATCAACTCTAGCTAAAAAGTTACCTAGAAAAGGTGTCAAAGGTCTCATGAAATCCAAGCCCTACACATTGAACACTTCAACCTCTAAGATGTTAGAAAGTGACATCTCATCTCTTCTTTAAATATTCCCCACTTTTTGACATCTATCACAATGAAGCATAATCTTTCTAGTGTCGTTGAAAACATAAGCTACCGCCTTTTTTACTATATAGTACCCTACATAAAATGAGTTATGACATTGGGTTAACACTTCAAGAATTTCTTCTTCGAAGACACACCTGTAAATCAACCCATCAATATAAATTTTATATAATACAGGTTCATCCCATACATAACAAGTACATTAAAATAAGAAACATTTCCTTTGTTGGTATGAAAAGTTAGAGGGAAGAATACTACCTATAAGATAGTTTTTAATATCAATAAACCGTGGAAGAAAAGAATTGGTTACCATCATTAAGGATTCATTAGGGATGCACTCATTGATTTCTTCTTCTTCTTCGTAATCCCCTCTTTCACAGTGTGAGAGGTGATCTACCACTAAGTTTTCCTCTCCTTTGTTGTCCCTTATCTTTATTTTGAATTCTTAGAGTAAAAAAACCCATTGAATAAGTCGTGGCTTGGAGTCTTTCTTATCAAAAAGGCAATAATACAAGGCTGCATGAGTCATGAACATAATAACCTTTAAGGCTAAAACATATCATTTATCACAAGAAAATACTATCATAATTAAGCACCCGCCATGGTCTTCCTTGCATAATAAATGACTTGCAACTTCTTCTCCTTTCTTTGGTCAAGCATACATCCGATGGCAAGATCACTTGCGTTACACATTATCTCAAAGGGCAATGACCAATCCAGTGATGTCAAGATTGGCACAGAGAGGAGTGCCTTCCTCAACCAGTCAAAAACTTGAAAACGATTAGCAGTAAACTCAAAAGGGATATCTTTAATCAACAAATTTGTCAATGGTTTAGCATTGAGAGAAAATTCCTTAATGAACCATTGATAGAAACTCGGATGGCCTAGGAATACTCAAATTCCCTTGATGTTTGTAGGACGTGGGAGCTTTTTAATGACCTCAGTCTTGGCTCGATCCACTTCAAGCCCATTGCATGAGACTTTATAACCTAAGACAACTCCTTCCCAGACCATGAAATGACACTTCTCTCAATTCAATAACATGTGGGACTCCTCACATCTTTAGGGAACTCCATTCAGATTTAAAAAACAATGGTAAAAATAATCTCCAAAAACTGAAAATTCATCCATAAATACCTTCATCATATGGATGAATTATTTTAAGTTTTTATATTCATTTCAATGTGAATTCATTAGTATTGTTATGCTTGAATTCCTAATTTTTGTTTGTTTTAAACTTACATGTAGGTTTGGCCTTGAAAAAACAAGTTATGGCTAAAAGGGACAAGTTAGGATCAAAAATAGAGCAAATATTTTTCTAGAGATGTAGCTGCTAGAGACTTAGAAGCTGATCGACTGAATGGCTTAGGTCAGTCAGCCAATGACTTGTGTTTCGATTGACTAATTCCTCTAATCAATCAACCGATGTCATGCTACCAACAAAAAAAATAAGGATATAAGTGTCTTTCAGTCAGGAGACTTGCCTCAACCCTAAAAGAGGCATATAAAAGTGACAAGAAATGTAGAAACTAGGAGGGGGTCTGCAACCTTCATATTTAGCAGACTCTACCATTTTCATTTCTTCTTTTCTTTGTTTTCTTAGTTTTTTCATAGAGTTAGGGAAGTTTTCTTCTTTGTTTCTTATGCTTTCCTATTATTTCCTATTTTCGTTTGTATTTTCTTGTATTTAGTTAAGTTTCACTTAAATATTGTGTTGAACCTTTGATTTTAATTAATATAGTTATGTTTCCTTTAATTTCTAGCCTTGTTTGCTTTATTTACTTTTTGTGTTTTGCACTTATGTTCTGTTTTGTGTATTTTAAATTTGATTTTTATGTTTATTTTCATATGTGAGCTTAGTTTTATTTTTGGTTAGAAGATATTAAAAGCATAATGGCTTTATAATTTTAAAAATTAACTTGAAATTAATTGGGTATTGTGTTTTAGGTTGAGTTTCAATTGGAATTTCAGTTTAATGACATGAATCAGGGATTAATGTATAAGATTTTTCAGACTGGGTATAATTTCTAGTTCAATTGCTATGTACAGGCTTGTAATACGTAATCGCCGGTAGCAAATACCATAAGTGGCGATAGGCTAGTTGAATTTGTCAGTAAACTTAATAAATCTAGTCTAGGATTCCAATTCTCTAAGTTACACAATTCGAGCTTACGAGATTATGGCTTACACCTATCATTTCCTAATGTCTAATGCTATCACACCACTAAATCTAGAAATCTTATTCTAGGTTATCTCATGATTAGGGGTAAATTTTCTATTGTAGAGGATTTGTCTAAAATTAAAGGATCTTAAAAATCAAGAGCTTGTTTATAACCATGAGCTAGACTCTTAAACTAATCTCAATATATATATTTCGATGATCAATTATAAGTCCTAAATCCCATAAATATCTTTTTCACAACTTTCATATTGTTTGTTTGTTTTCTGTCTTCTGTTTTGTTTTTGTTATTTGTCTTTCTGTTTCATTTTAATGCCTTCACATTTAGGGGTTTTCTTTTCTTTTCTTTTTCTTTTAGCACAATGATAGTAATAACTTATAAGGACAATCATCTCTTTATAAGATTGAACCTGACTTGCTTTACTATATAGTTAGTTAAGTTAGTTAGGTAAAAATTTATTATCTGGTGGTTCACAACAGACCTGGCACTCCATTATGTCCTCAATCATGTCTGAAAAATATGGTCATCATATACCTTTGGTACGTGGCGGGTGCATTAAAAAAGTCAAAGGGCATCTTCCAATATGCAAATTTTCCATAAGGAAAGTGAAGGTTGTCTTCTCTTGGTGGTCCAAATATATGAAGACTTTGTTGTAGCCTGAATACCCATTAAGAATGTAACACCCCTTTTATGGAACCTCCAACCATCTACACATAAGATAAACAACACATATTGTGATTACATAGTAACCCAAAAGAAAACATATACCTTCCTTTAACCATTACATGTACAATCATATGTAACTAAAAACTCATTTCAAAAGTACTTTTATCTTCTACTGGTTGGCCTTAGTCCCTGCAGATGTTTTCTATACCTCACTCCTATGATTTAGATTACATAGATTAACACCCATGCTAAGCATTGAAAGCTTAATGGGGAAACACTTAGTGTGGATGACCACTCACAGCAGTCATCCGCTAAGTACATACATTCATGAACATCATACAAATATAAATAAGAATGGTATAATTAATCAAATAAATAATGCACACATTTTTCAATAAATTTTTGTTTTCATAGACCATAAATTCACCTTCAAGACACGAGCATTGATATTCAACCCTCAATTATAAAAATTATCAATACAAATGCAAATTCCCATTCATATGATTTTTTATGTTGTCATACTATATTTCTTAACTATATCTCTTTCCTTTGTTTTCTCTGTTAAGCCGTCACATTTCCTGTGGGTGTGGTTAATGAGTGTTGTGGATATTCCAAGATATCAAACTGTTGATATCTAAGGTACCAAACTGTGGATACCCGAAGGTATCAAACTATAGACACCAGTGATGTCAAACTATAGTAGCTACACTGTAACCCTATACGCATGCCTATCCATCCATAACCAAGATAATAGGACAGGCATCATAACATTTCCTCTAACCATTTACAAA
>JAOXYD010000007.1:7833219-7843763 GCA_028565735.1 Pinacopodium congolense
CTCGAATTAAATTGTTAAATTGTGCATGAAAGATAGATTAATTTGAGCTAATTTTGTATGTGGCCAACCGCAATCAAATATCCACCTTATTTTGTCTCCCCTTAAGGCTACCTTTTTAGAAAGCTCATTATACATGGATGGAAGCTCCTCTTTGAGAGCCTAATGTTACCGTTTAAAGCCAAGATAAAAGCTCTTCTTAATACCTCTTTTTGGCTGTTGTTTTGATTGAATATGGAGCTGTCCATATGGTGTTGTTTTGGTTAAGGAAGGATGCTTTAAATGTGGTACCAAAGTCCTTTAAGGCTATCCAAGATATGAGCTAAATTTCACCAAGATAAAAGCTCTAATATGGCCAAGTAAAAATACCATATGCTGTAATTTTTGATATCCTTCTTCAAGAATCTTTGGCTGCCATTTTAGATGGCATAAAGCTCACTAAAAATGCTACATTTTGTACGATGGAAGGCCTCCAATCTTTAGTCATTTTATGCTCTTAAATTGGGCACATTTTTGATAGCTTATTACCTCTTCCTATTTTGTTTTTAAGAACCTTCAGTATTAGACTCAAATTCCTTTATTCTTTAATGAAAACTTTATATTCTATCATTAAATGTACATATAAATTTAATAAGAACAAAAAATGAGAAATTTAACGCAAAAATATAATTGAAATGACATTAAAATATGTATGAAAATTCCATATATTTCAGTCCTATCAATAATATATGAAATGAAAGATATTGTCTCTCCTTTGCCTAAAAATAACACCAACTCTAAAAAATAGTAACAATTGTAAAAGCAATTGCATGACGCATCAATCGAATGGAGGAGACTAAAATAGGTACACTAGTGAGTTTTTTCTTTAAAAGTTGAAAGGAAGGTATGTAGTTATCATCAAAATTGAAGAAAAAAAAAATCCTTGGTCAATAAATTAGTTAGGGGCTAGATAATCTTGGGAAAATCCTTGATAAAATTCCTATAGAACCAAACATGTCATAAAAAAATCCTAATCTCTCTAACTTAATTGGGTAGTGAAAGTTGAATGATGAGTTTAATCTTTGTTGGATTGACTTCAATACCCCTACTCTATATCATATGATCTAACACAATAAACTCTTACACTATAAAGTAACATTCTACCCAATTCAAAACCCAGTTCGTCTCTTCATGTCTCCTCAACACTTTCTCTAGATTTTCCAAAAATTCATCAAATTAACGTGCCCAAAATTGAAAAGTTATCTATGAAGACCTTGATGCAAGCCTCTATTATGCCTGTAAAAATTTCAACCTTGTAGTACTAAAAAGTGATTGCGAAATTGAACAAGTTGAAAGGTATGTGTTTGTACGCAAAGGTGCCATAAGGACAACTTAATGTAGTCTTTTCCTCATTCTCAAGGGCACAGGAATGTGCAAGTATCTGCTATATCCATCTGAGGCATACCCAGTCAATATTTCATTAACCTGATCAATCAAGGGTCGGGAAAGTGAACTTTACATGTGGTGGCATTAAATTTTTTATAATTGAAGCACATAATTTGTCCAATTACTTTCTTCATAGCAATTAACTCATTATGCTCATTCTTCATCACAGTAGTTCTTCATTTCTTTGGTACCACCTAAACTAAACTGACCTATGCATAATAAAAGATAGGAAAGATGATACTCGCATCAAACAGTTTAACTACTTCATTTTTAGTCACTCCTTCATGTTAAGATTTAACCTATACTGTGGTTACATTAAAGGTTTACATTCATCCTCCACAAAAATTATATGGGTGCAAATATAAGGGATTAACCGTTCCATGTCAAATGAGTTCCAACCTATAACACACTGATTCTCTTGAAGTACACTCAACAATCCCTTCCTTATCATGCCAGTCAATAACAATGAAATGATAATGGGTAATTACAATGATTGTCGTAAAAAGGCATATTTAAGGTGTGTGGAGAAGGAGTAAGATCAAGAGATTGTGGCTTCACAATATATGACTTTGGAAGGGGCTTGATTGCTCTACCTAAAGATCAAACCTCTTAGATTGAATCTAAATAGAGGTCACGTTCCCAACTTCTAACACTTTTAATGCTTTCTTGACTTCCTCTTCCTCAAAATGTAAAGAACATGGATGAATCAATGCATTTTATAGTGGATTAGAGCAAAAAAAAAAAAAAGAAAAGGAAAGGAAAAATCACTTGGAATAGGTCTAACTTTAATAAAGTTGCATGACTCAAAAGTGTAGGCATGCTTCAATGCTTTCAATACATTAAACTTAATTTCTTCATTTTTAAGCCTAAGGATGAGCTCCCCTCCACGTACATTAATAATTGCCATTGATATAGCCATGAATGGTCATCCTATTATGATGGGAACTACACTATCCTCTACATTAAAAACGAAGAAATCAATAGGAAAAATTAATTTATAGATTTTGAAAAGTACATCTATGATGATTCCCATAGGATACATCATAAATTCATCAACTGACTATATCAAGATTGTTGCAGGGTTTGGCTCTTCTAATCCTAGCTTTTCGAAGATAGTTATGGCCATCAAGTTAATATTTTCTTCATGATCCTTGAAAGCACTTTCCATCTGTAAACTACTTATGACTTAAGGAATGGTGAAACTACTAGAGTCCTTGGGTTTTAGAAATAAATTTTTTAGTCAGATTGCAGAACACTTGTCATTAGGCTTTAGAATCTTGTACTCCTCCAATCTCCTCTTCTCAGATAGAATCTCCTTTAAAAATTTTGCATAGGAGGCCATTTCAGTATTGCCTCAATAAATAAGATATTAATTGTGTAATTTCGTGAACATCCCTAATAATTTCTCAAACTACTTATCTAGGTTGGTGTTTTTCAAAATTTCAGGGTAAGGGATCCTAGGCTTATGGGGATGGACATTTAGATTTAGAAATAACCTAGGGGGCTTCTCACTACTGTTACTTTTAACTTTCTTCTCTTTCTTCTTCTCACTCTCTTTAATTTAGTATCTTTTTTCACTCTCCAGCACTTCTTTTCCTTTCACTTCTATCTTCTTTTAGCATGCTCACTATTATTAGCTTTATTAATTCTAGGAAAATTACTAGGTAGCCTCTATTATAAGGATTGTGCTATTTTTCCTATAAGTTTCTCAAGGCTTTTGTTGGAAGCCTCAAGGTTTTGCATTCTAGACTAATTAGATTGGAATTATTTAAGCATGATGTCCTCAAAAGGGGGCTTGTCTTGTAAAGGTGGGGGATTAGCTCTAAGGATAGGTGAAGGGTCTCTTTTATGGTTGGCTACAGGTGGTTATTATTAATTCTGATTGTTGCTCCATAAAAGTTTGGACGATTCCTCTAGCCAAGATTCTAAGTATTTGAGCAGGAGTTTCCTATTTGGTTATTGAAATTTCAAATAAATTGGACTTGTTCAGGTTGGCAGACAAAAGAACATCCTTCTTAACACTCTAAATATGAATAGGAGATATTTCCACAACTTTCTCCATTCACTAAGTTAACTAGCTTCTTATTCAATACTTCCATTACGGTTGCTAAAACTATTGTATCATTGCTCGCATGAGCCTTATGTGTTTTCCTAGGGTGATGCTCCAAATGGTTTTAGAATATATCTATAGCCATTTTGTCAATCAAATTGTAAGCTTCACCGAAAGTATTTTTCATTAAACTGTCTCTAGATGTAGCATTGATAAAGCAAGAAGTATAAGGTGTGAGTCCAATGTAGAAAATGTCCACTTACTACCATTATTGAAACCATGGCCAGGACACATTCTTTTTCTTTGTTTTCTTTTCCTTTTCCTTTTTCTCTTTTCCTTCCTTTTTTTTTTTCAAATCATTTCAAACATCCCATTCGACATTTCTATGATAAACTATACAAAATGTACCTCAACATTGATTGTCATACGAATGGATCACTAACACATGTAATCATTAACGAGAAAAAGAAAAACGAAAACTTAAGAGTTAGAAATAAATTTAGAATCAATCATATTTCACAAACGTAAAAGCATTAATTGCATTCAAATACCGTAATTAGCTATCAAATAAAAATTAAGATCATTTGGAGCTATCATATTAAAATCATAATAATCGGGTTCACAACAACTCAAATGTGTAAAAAAATCACACTTAAATGAGAAATTATCCCCATTGTCTTATAAACATTGAAGACACAAAAGAGGGATCGAATAGAAGGACTCCCCTGGATCGAAGAGTTTAAATGTAGTTTGAAAAGAAAGATAGAAGCTTCGAAATGAAAGATTGTAGCTTCCTTCTCGAAGATGAATCCACTTCAACCTCCTCCTTGCCTTCTCCTTCCAAAAAGAAAATAAATAAATAAAACAACAAAGCAAACCAACCAAAACATATTTATAAAATGAAAAAACAAAAAATAAAAGGATAAGGATGGGATGCATCCCATCAAGCGGTTAGTTAAGGTCATAAGTTTGACCATTGGCATGTTCAAAGTCATCCATTTTTAAATCGATGCTTGAGCCCATCAGGAAGCATGCTCAAACTTCATGTGGACCTTGGAGTAACTTTCTTTGAAATAGACTCTAAGTCATCATGATGCCTCAAGAATTCAGGGGAGTGGAACTACATCATCTTGCCATCATATTCTAGTGTCCACTCTCTTTTATGGGCATTTCCCTTCTCCCACGACGGTCCTCGTAATGGTGTAAGTGATAAATGTGGATGCTCTACATCCTGCACCTCATCCTTCATCTCTGGCTCACTTTGCCACAACTCTTCCAAGAATCAAACTTGCTTCAACTCTTCTTTTTCCTAATCCTCTAACTTCTCTTGCTTACTCTTCTTCTCTTCTTCTTCTTTCTTCTCCTCTTCTTCTTCTTCCTCCTTCTCTTTTAACCTGCTAGGAAAAGGAACAGAAACTTTGTTAATAATACTAAAATAAGTACTACTTGCCTTGGGAGGTTTTTTATCCTCCTTCTGCAGAAGGATAAAATCCTTTTACTCATCTGACTCCTCTTGTTCTTTCTATTCGTTGCCCTTTTATGAAAGGTCACAAAAAACCCCACCATGGTCTTCCTTTGGCTAGCTATAAATGCCTGTTGAAAGTTAGACTTCTAAGCTTGAAATCACTTTAGCCAATTGGCTTACTGGACCTTCCATGTCGTTCAATCTGCTTCTCATTTCCTGATCGAAATGAAGAGTGCTCGTAACCAGACTTTCTACGATCACCTCCAATGACATCCCCTCAACTTGTGGTGGCAAAGTCGGAGATGGATCCATAGGCGACGAATGTGACTGACTCTGATAACATGGTGGCAGAGAATCGAATCCACGCTAGTGGATCCTACCTGAGAAATAAGGATGATCCTCTCACTCCAAATGCTAACTAGGAGTGTAACGATCATACCATCCTTATTGGCACTCTCAATAAGCACCAATCTCATAAAATTGTTGTTCAACATGCAAGGAAGGACACATATCAATAGAATGGCCTGAAAATGAACCAAATTCACATACCTTAGTCTTTATAGTGTTTATAACAACTTTAGAAACTAACGGTGATAGCTTTATTACCTGTTTTTCAAACTATAAGAGATTAACAAGCTCGAAATCATCATCAGCATAAAAATTAATACAAGCAAGATCATAATAAAAAGAACACTGACAATAAGCCATTACTCAAAAAAGCTATGAAAAAAAAAACAAACAAAGATGAAAGATGATAAAAGATCGTTAAAAACAAAAAGACAACATAAGAAATAACAATTAAAACTTGCCAATTCCCCAGTAATGTTGCCAAAAATTTGATAAGCTCATCATAAGCTAACACATAATAAAATACCTAATTACACCTAACTAAATAGTTAGGGTGAGTTAGGGTCGAATCCTCAAGGAGGCAGGGTGAATTGCTACCTCTAATGTTGTCAAGAAAAGGAAACTAGCAACCTTGGAATCCAAGAAACTAAAGGAACTGAATCGAACAACTTAAATGAACCCCTAATGAACCCCTAAGCAACTAAACAACTTAAATGAACATAGCAACCTATGTTTAGAAACAACAAATTAAGTGCAACCAAATTCAAATTCTCACAATTTTCATTCTTAATCCCTTCTACACCTTCAAACCCTGATGGAAATAGCTAAACATAAGTAAGTTAAGAAAAACACAAATTAAATGAGCAGAAAAAAGAATTAATTAAAATAAAATAAGGGCTGAAAAAATTAAAAACACCGAAGGAAAAACATAATTCAACATCTAAACTAACACAAACACAAATTTCTTAAGCCATTAATTAATTAACTAAAACTTAATTCAACAAAACATAAATTAATTTATACCTTAAATAAAAATTTTGGCAAATAAAAATTAAACCGAAATATCCAATCATTAATATGTAAACATAGTTTCATACAATGTCAAGAGACAAACTATAAAGATTATAAATGAACTAACTCAACATTAGGAAATTAAAACATTGTTTTATCCTATGAGAACATTGACCTAGGAAAAGAATTAAACTAAAGAAAACAATACTCCAAGCACCAAATTATCAAAGCATAAGGAAGCATTAATTAATGAACTAGAATTAAGAACATTAGGTTGGTCATATAAAGCAATTGAAAATAAAAAGAAAACAAAGGAACAAAAGCAAAACAAGATGAAAATTCAAGAAAACTCAACAAAAATGCTAATGCCAAAAATGATGTAAATAAAAGAAAACATAAAATGCCAACAAAAGCTATCTAATAAAGAAGCAGCCACCATTATTGACCATGAGAAGAGAGCTCCAATGTAAGTGGAATCATCCCTTAACCAAGCACTCCACTCAAATTTCTGTAGCCTTCTTCTTTGACTAAGAAGATGTCCACACCAAGCATTGGAGAGTTGTCTAAATAACGTGTTTTCTCATAAAATACAGCTCTCTATCCCGAGCCGTCAACTCCCCCTTTTTGGAAAGCTAGCTTTGAGTTTTGTTTCCAACCTAAGGATGCTTGTTTCAAAGCTAGAAAGCTCTCCTTCAAAATGTGATTTGATGCTGTCATTTAATGTTATGGATAGTTTTTGTGCTGCCACTTGTCCTCCAAGCTAAATGCCAATTTGCTGCTATCCATTTGTACATTTTGTTTCCATTTCTTGAAACAGATTAAAACACATGACCTGTTGCGTTTTATGGTTGAAAGAAAGGAGCTCATTATGCTAAAATTTATGCCTATTGGATGCATCACGTCACAACATTAAGCTGTCATTTTGTGTGTTGAGAAGCTTCAAATGTGCATTTGTGTTTTGGTCCTATTTTTAAGCACTAAAGAGTCTCACTTTAGCTAGATTGGAGGTTTCTTTTTCAATTCCTTTTTATGTATTTGTTGGTGGTTCTTAGCTCTACAATTCACTGTCCAAATCTCCCTTCATCTATGCATATGATATTACATTTTGGACTTGATGAAGGCTTCACATGTTCTAAATTTTTAGACAGTTAGAAGACCTCTAAAGATACCACTTGAAGCTACCGTATTGCAGGAATTTTGCTGCTCTTTTAAATGCTAATCAAGCAGCATTTTAAAGCTACATTTTTAGCTAGATGGGGAGCTCTATGGATGTTGCTTTGGAGTATAATGAAGGGCTTATTATGCTGCATTCTTGTACAACTCCTTTTCTTCAATATTTTTGCCATTTTCTTCATGTATGGAAGGCTTCCTTTAATTTATTTTTGCAGCCAGATCAAGCCTCCATTTCAAGATGTAGTAGCTTCTAATTTATGGTTCAATTGCTTCTAATTCCTCATGCTTTAATCCAAATTTTGTATTCCATCATTTAATCTGCATGTAAAATCAATAACAATAGAAAATGAGTAATTTAACACAAAAAATAGAAATGAATTCAAATGAAATAACTTCTAAAAATATAACAAAATTCAATCCTATCACTTGTCTTGAAACTGATTAAACACAATTGTACATTCTATCACTTTGTTTTCAAAGAAATTAAGAGCATGCAATCTTTCAAACTTTATCTAACTTTAGTGTCAAGCTACTATAAACATTATGATTAGTTTTCATCAGTACACATAAAGAAACTCAAGTTATGATACTGTCGATCAAAAGCAAGCATAAAATCAAGATAGATTTTCCTCACAGTTGTCAAATATTTCACTCAAGTGTTTGAAGGTTAGTGTTTCACTCAAGACTCCCTCTTAGAGACCACACTACCATAGGCTTGCAAATTTATAGATTCTCTTTTATATATATCATATGCTAAAATAGATCGAAAAGGACTTTTGATTAAAGTTGGAATTAGGCTAGGGATAAGGTTAGTAAACTTTTTTTTAAGGGTTCCTCAAAGGTTATGATGGAGCACTAACCGTAGAAAATGTTCTAAGATATGCAAGTGTAGAAAACTAACTTTCGATCACCAAAATGTTGTTACCATATTTGATCCTTCTCTATTTTATTTTGTTTTTCTGATTCCTTCTAGTTTTTGTATAAATATAAGGAAACAATAGCAACACATATAGACAATGTATGTTTTGAAGTACTTTTAAGATCATCTAAGAATAACATGTAAACTAAAGGTCTTAACTATAACTCACTAAGAACTTCATTAAACTGGCGATTCGGTAAGACTAATAGGGTTTTCATGGTTTGAAATGGGGTTTTTATTTCTAGAAATAATGGGGTTAAAGGATTAAAGGGGTTTGCTAGGGACATTGACATAGGAAGGCCATTTAAGTTAAATGTTAAAGCAAAGAAGGCCTTAATCATTTCCATCTATAATGCATCTAGTAGATTTAAAGTAGTTGAAAGCAAGTTCTTAAGGCAATCACCCAGGGAAGTATCACACACAAAGAAATGAAATGTCTTTGTAATGGAGTCATATTGGCCCAATTCCTCACAATGGTTCAAATGAAAATCCACCATGCCTTCATACATCACCTAATGACTCAAGTATCAATTTCTAACTAAGTTCATGCAACCAATTATTTTAATCACTTAGTATGGTTCACCTTCTACTTAAAAGACCTAATTCGAGTTCAAGCATACACTTAATCACATTCCAACTACAATAATAGACTTTTTTGGTCTAACAACTACAATGATTCTAGTCTAGTTCCACTACTTAAAAGGAGAAACTCATAACATATGCATACTAGATGACATGTTTGATGAAGTGAAAAAAAATGATATAAACAATCACATGCAACTGAAAATGTAAATGCCATGATTATGCAAATGCCACCTCCCTACATTTGGACAACACATTGTCCCCAATGAGAAGATGACATCACAAACTAAGCAAACCACAAAACAAGATGCTACAAAAACAAAAAAACAAAGAATCAAAATGCAAAATGCAAAATGTAAAATTAATAAAGGAGAAAGGGGGAAATAATTCTCATGAGGAATGTGTTGATGAAGGCATTGGTGATAGTACTTAGATGTTCAACATTTTAAAATACTTTAACAGCTTATTATTGATGTAGCATTGTTGCTTTTGCACTGGTTAAATTTGGGTTCCAATGTCATTGATCTGAAGTGTCATATTTTGATTGTTCTCCTCCATTTGTTTAGTGTTGAATTCCATAGCACAGAGAACTTATTGCCACCTATCAACATCTTCTTCTGCAACTTCCTCTTCATCCTCCAGTGGTGCTTAGGGGGACGATGCTTGGGTAATGGCAATATGTTTTCTAACTTATTCTTAAAAGCAATTCTAGATTATGGATTTTAGAGCAACATAAAATGGTTCTCTAAAATCTCATCTACGCAAATGTGGTGCACTAAACATATTAGGATCATTAATACGTAAACCATCTAGATTCACATTGTAGTGTAAGGCTAAAGCTGTGACAAGGAATCCTATACTAAAATAAGTGATTTGCGCTGGTGATTGTGCTAATAATGGACCGAAAAATTATATAAGATTTGATAGGTTTCAGTTTACAATACATACACCACAAGAAGAAAAGTTAATTAGTCAAACACTTGTTGATTTCCATTTTGTTAAAAACATTTAACAACCTAAACTTATGAAGCAATAAGTGCTCAATGCTTTTAATCAATGTATTATATGCATGCCTAGAATTGATGTTAGATTCACTTGTAAGTTTCTTCTAATATTCGTCCACATCAAAGTCATCATGGTTGTCAAGTATTTTGGTGTCAAAAAATTCAAATAAAGACTACATCACTGCATAATCTAACTTAAAGAGTTGACCATCTATATGAAATAAAAATGTGCCTATATTGGCATTATAACAAACTGTGATGAAAAATTCTAACGCCATTTATTATAAATCACAAAGTCATAATGAGTCAAATGACTCCAACTAATATTTGCAGTTAAACGTTTAATCTTTTCTCTTAATCATAGACAATTCAAAGGTTTAAAATGAAAGTATCTAGATGGAAGTAAAGCTCAATTCTTGAGGTCATAGAATCTATTACTGTTAGGGGTTAAATTTGTAGTATTCTTGGATGTTATTTAATGTTAATTTAACCTTATTTTAGTGCTTAAATGTTCTATTTATGTGTTATTATGTTTACTTTGCATTAGGGAGCTTAAACATGAAGATTGGA
>JAOXYD010000007.1:7864035-7875948 GCA_028565735.1 Pinacopodium congolense
GGTGCACAGTATGACTCTTTTAGTATCTCTTCTCGCATATTATCAACATTTGGCACACATACCCGAGCCCCTATCACCATCACTCCATCTAATTTCATTGAAAATTTGAGTTTCTTTCCCTATTTTATCTTTTATAACATCCTTTGCAAGTCCGGATCCCGAGTCTGTGCTTCACTGATAAGTGTGTTTTCATACTATATTTCTAAGTTATTTTTAGGTGTTTTAAGTATTATTTATGTGTGTTAAACTTAGTTAGTATGGACTTTTGCATTCCTTTTCATTATATTTTATGTGTTTGAGTGTTTTTGGTATTATTAAGTGTTTGAGAGAAAAGTATGAACTTATTTAAAGGATGGGTTGATGCACTTTGATGTTTGAAATTGTAGGTAAAAATGAAACCCGAAATCAGTATCCGTTTTCATACTGCAACTTTGGTTATGCATTAGATGCCCTTATAGAGCTCTGATTGTAATGAAATTTTAAAGGGAGCTATAAAAACATTTGAGGAGCCTAAATATCAAATTTCAAGTCAAACAGAGGTCTATGGACAAAGATATACTGGAAATACCAAGCAAAGGTCAAAGATTAAAAAAAACTGATTTGGCAGGATGACGTGAAAAAACGTGTGGGGACATGTTTATGAGTTTTTGGGATTAAAAGGTCATGGGAATTAACCTAGCAGCAACAATTCTTACCCTAGGACAGTTACAAGACAGAAAATAAGGTTTTTGTGGAAAGAAGAAAGGTAGAGAACTCAATTTTGGAGAGGAGACTCAAGATTCAACAACTGCTATCCTAATTTTCCTAAAAAGGAGGCGTCATCATACACTATTAATTTTCTCTTTTCCATTGCTTTCCTTTTGATGTTGAATTTGAATATTAATTGTTTGAATATGTTTATGAATAGCTAAATCTAGTTTAGGGATTGTTCTTGAATTATTTGTCCAACTTTATTCTTATTGATTTAATGCATAGTTGTTTGCGTTGATTGTTGAGCTTATAATCACTTCGAATCGAGAGATTGTTTTGATTTATTTGAGTTAGGGTGCGCAACGAGAGTTAGTAACTTAACGGACCTGTAATTAACAGGTTAATAAGTAGTTGAAGAGAGATCTTACCTATTTTATTAATTACCTATAGGATTACTTCACATCTAGTTGAGTATTTAGGAAAGGTTTCGTAGATCAAGAGATTGCAAGACTAATTCTATCTTACTTCAATTAGGGACAATTAATTATACCTTGAGAGAGGGTAATGAAACTTTAGGAAATCTTAGGTCAAACACAATTAAATCAATAAGATAAAGGAGGGTAAATAAGGATAGAACAACCTCTAAGTCTCCACTATTGAGTATCTTCTTTGTTCGACTTTCTTCTACTATTATTTACATTCAAGTTTCTTTAATTTAAGTTTAATTTTTAGTTTCTACCATCTTATTTTTTCCTTAAACAAAGTGAGTTCAAATCGTTAGGTGTCTAGATTTAATCCTCATAGGATCGATATCAATTATACTATAAGTTGCAATCTGTATACTTGAAGTGTAGTTAAAACTGGCAAACAACTTATCTCAGTCAGTGTAGATAGACAAAGTGCTAAAGAGGTTTATCATAGAGAATTTCAAGAGGGGAATTTTACCAATGTTGTATAAAAATTTTCTCTTTAAGGATATGTGTTCTCAGACAAAGAAGATAGAAATAAGATGGATGGTATTACATATGCTTCGATTATTAGATCCATCATATATGCAATGTTTTGTACAAGATCAAATATTTTTTATGCTTTGAGCATCACAAAAAGATGTCAAGCCAAACCTAATAAAGGTCAAGAAGAGCTTAATTGAGAGTTCAGGGTCATTCAAATGTCAGTTTCTAGTCAAATTATGAGGATAATATACTACAATCAAGGTACATATTTACTCTTAATGATAATGTGGTATGTTGGAAGAGTTCTAAATAACCATCCATTGTAGATTTTATGACTAAAATTGAGTATATTGCAGTCTCCGAAGCATCCAAAAAAACAGATTGGATCAAGAAGTTCATCACTAAACTTAGAGTGGTTCCTACCATTGTTGATCCGATAGTATTGTATTATGGCAATCATGGAGTTATTGCTCAAGCGAAGGAACCAAGGTCTCATCAGGGGTTTAGGCATGTACTTAAAAAGTTTCACTTGATTCGGGAGATAATGGAGTAGAAAGGTGTCATATTAGAGCGAGTGCCTACTAAAGAGAATCTGACAGATCCTCTCACTAAGCCATTGTCTCAAAAGAAACATAATAGACATATGGATGGCTACGGTATTAGATATATAAGTGATTGGCATTAGTAAAAGTAGGAAATTATTAGTTTATACCTTTGCAACCAATTTATTGGTTTTAAACATATGTATAATATTGTGATAATTAATCATAAAGATAAAATCTTTAGACTAATTACTATACAATTGAAAATTATAATGAGATTATAATTATGAGATAAGGATTACATTTTTTGTATTATTCCTAAAATGTTTCTAGTCGTAGTTTCATTAAAACGAAGTATTAATAAAGTGATTAGAATAGCACACGTTATGTTTCTTTTTTATAAAGAAAGTAATCAATCTCATAGATTAAAGTGTGGAGACACTTAACTAAATGTGTGGATATTTATTAAAGAATAAGTTTACTAAACTGACCCAATCTCAAGGATCCCAACTGGAACATTACTTATACTCCTGTGAATTTTCTTAAACATGATAGATATATAATTAATCCTTGGACTTGAGATTAATAAAGTTATCTCATTTAAGAATTAATATATTTTTATGTTACTTACGGGTTACTTTATAAAGTGGGTCAGTCAATAATACTTGAATGTAATATAAACTATAAGGAGATAGTTGTATGAATCAATACATGATTCGTCACCCTAAAGTAATTAGAGAGAATGTTCTGTTATTCTTGATTAATAATGATTTGAGAATTCTATAATTAGAGTGAATTAAAATTTGAAAAGGAGTTTTTAAATATCAATTATCGATTATTTACTAATTAGTAAGAACGAATGTAATTAGAATATATAAAATAGACACTAATTTCATACTCTAATTCCAATGGAACAATGTATGACAAAATAATCAAATTATACATTATAACCATGTATGAACAGGTTTGTCAAACTACTTTGACATTATAATATTTGGGTGTTTTTGACATATTGCTAGATGTCATTATTAATCTATGATCATAAATAATTTAACTAGAGAATTAAGATGAATTAAAAAGAGTTTTAATTTATTTAATTCTAATTATAATTTATGATTATTACTAACATATTAGGAACCTAATAGGTCACATATATAAGTTTATTGGAGGAGAGAATATTTAATTAAATTAGATTTAATTGTAAAGTTTAAGAAATTTTAAAGTCAAATATAAGATAATTGATTCAATTAAAATTAAATTATAATTATAATTAGAGTTTGACTTTAATTAGGATTTATATTTAATTTTAATATTATGAAAAATATGATTTTTCCTCTATATAAGGAAGGTAACTCTTGGGTTGCTATCATGACTCTGTCTTCTTCTCAAAACCTTTTTTATTTCTCTTTAGTAGCTCTATGAATACCATTAAAGGTCAAACGCGTAAACTGTTGTAGTTTATGGATATTAGAAGAAATCAGCATCAACAGAAAAGGTTTATTCAGATTTGTTTAAAACCTTTTAATTTATTTTTATTTCAAGTTAAATTTTGTTAAAGAGATCCTATAAGAAACTTTAAAATTTTCTGTTGTACATTCAATTAGATCGATATAAATTTCCCAACAATTTCTGCATATCTTTTGAGGCTTTCATTTTATGCTATTTTATTTTTTATCTTTTTACAAAAGAAACATTTCCTCACACCACTTGTCCAATATAGTTCTTTAAATAAAGGATTTTAGGAACTTTTTCTTTGATTTTTTTTTTTGATTTGGTTTTGGATTTTGATTTGATTGTTATTAAGGATGTCTATGTAATGTTCTTAATTTTTTCTTACCCAGCCATATATCAAGTAAATGAGAATTGATATCGCAAATCTTGTCTTGTGAGTTATATGTGGTTACAAGAATACCAAAGTCTCATTGGAAGAATATTCAAAGTTTGGTAAATAATATATGCCTAATGAATAATTGTATTTAGGTTTTAAATTTACTGGATTTACAATAAATTTTGTTATAATTTAAGAGCAACATTATACAAGGATGGAAAATGTTTAACAATCTTTTTATAGTGAGTATATAGATAAAAATTATCCAAATTACTCTTATGTACCTTAAATTATCTGTTGCTATTTAATGAATAATCTAGATAATTTTATTTATGACGATTGCAATTTAAACCATTTTTCTTATAATGACCAATAATAACTATAGTAAGATAGTTAACTCTTGTTACGATGAATTTCTTTGCATGTTTAAGGATGAGATACTTAAGGAATGACAGTGACATTAATCAAAGAATTGTTTGTTCATATCTCTTTAAAGCTTAGACATATTAGCCAAGTAGCCTCAAAGTTGAACATCTTGGTTCTTGGCTTCAAATACCATACACACCATCGAGCAATGATTAGAATAAGTGCATGTAAGATGTTACAATACAGCCCTCCCTACGTACATTCATGGTCAAAAGATAAAAAGGAAAAAATGAAAAAAGACAGGCTACAAGGCACATGATTCTAAGTTATTATCATTATTTTTTAATCCACCTGGAGCATAAAACCCAAACTGTTGTCATAGAGCTCCACGAGATATAGAAGAGATTTAGGTAGGGTTGTATTTGCATCCAGTGTCTTATAAGAATGATATATTTCCCAATCATCCACAAACCCTCTCTAGGGCCAACTTCAGGTCATTAAAAATTGACATTCTTCATCTATATGCACAATTCAAAGCTTATTTCTAAGATTCCATAATCATTTAGAGAGGAGGAATGTTCGTGATCAACTTGGCTTCTAGATTTCACTATGACTTACCCAAAGATTCCAATCATCCAAATAAATGCCAAGTGTTGGGAAAGCTATATCGATCTAATCGAATACATAGTAAAAAAGTTTAAGGTTTCCCACAGGATCTCTTTAACAAAATTTAACTTGAAACAAAAATTAAAAGGTTTTAAATAAACTTGCATAAAGAATTTCTATTGCAACTGATTTCTTCTCGTATCCTAAACCCCAATCGTTTATGCGTTTGATCTCTAATGATATTCATAAGTTATTGGAAGAGAACTCAAACTTCTTTTAGAGGAAGGCAGAATTATACTAGCAACCTTAAGGTTAGCATCCTTATATATTGAAAATTTCATATTTTTCCTTAATATTAAAATTAAATAAAAATCATAATTAAAGTATAATTATAATTTTAATTTTAATTTTAACTTAATTAAATATCTCATATTTGACCATAAAGTTTCTTAAACTTCGCAATTAAGTTCAACTTAATTAATTTTAGTTCAACTTAATTAATTTTTACTCTCTTCTAATAAACTTATATGTGTGATCCATTAGATTTCTAATAAGTTGGCAACGATAATAAATTCTAATTCTAATTCATAATTAGAATTAGATAAATTAAATCTCTTTTTAATTTATCTTTAATTCTCTAATCAAATAATTTTTTATCATATATTAAGATTGACATCTAGTAACATATCATTACCACCAAAGTATTAGAAATGTCAAAGTAGTTTGACGAATCTATCCATGAATGATTATAATGTATAATTTAATCCTTTTTTCATACAATATTCAAACTAGAATAGAGCATGAAATTAATGTCTACTCGATATAATCCAATCATATTCATTTTTACTAATTAGTAAATGATTTATAATTGCTATTTAAAAATTCCTTTTCAAATTTCAATTGACTCTGGTCAGAAAATTTTCAAATCATCACTAATTAAGAATAGCAGAACATTCTCCCTAATTACTTTAGGATGACAAATCATGCATTGATTTACATAACTCTCTCTATTATTCATATTATATCCAAGTACTACAAACTGATCCACTTTATTAAGTAGACTGTAAGTAGCACCAAAATATAGTAATTCTTATACGAGATAACATTGATAATTTTAAGTCTAAGGAGTAATTATACAACCAATATACTTGAGAAAATCCACAAACACACAAGTAATATTCTATTTAAGATTCTCAAGATTAGGTTAGTTCAATGAACTTATTCTCTAATAAGCACCCATACATTTATTTAAGTTTCTCTACACTTTATTCTATAGGATCAATTAATGTCTTCATAAGAAAGAAGGCAAAAAGATCATTTAAACCCTAAGGTTTTCACCAATATTCAAGTCAGACCATAACATTTCAGAGAGTTCAAAAAGAATCCTAGCGTTTCAAAAATATTTTAAAAGAACCTTAACGTTTCAAAAACGTTCAAAAACAATCTTAATCAAACTTCTATCAAGTCTGACCGTTAAATATGCTACGTGGCACGTCCTGATTGTTCCATGTGTCACGTGAGTCTCACATGTTAACATGGCACTATCACGTGGCACTTCATTTTAAAAAATTTTAATGTGAACCCCACAATATTGCCATGTCAAATGCCACGTGGATATGGAGTCCACATAACACGTGGACTAATCAGAGCTTGTCACGTGTCAACCAATTATCTTTACATAGCATCAATAAGTGAAATACAAATTTGGATGTTAAATTTCAATATCTTGCGGACAGCACAACTGGTTTGGTATTTAGGTTTCACGTTGAAGGTTACAAGTTTGAATCGCTATAGCTCCAACCAAGTTCTGATGTTCAGTGTCAAAACGACGCTTTTTTGGAAGAGAACAGAAGGTACTGATGCAATTCGAACTCAAGACCTCCTACAACTTTACGCATGAACTTACAATCTTACTACAGTTATCATTTGTTATAATAACGTCAAAGCAAATATTTAAAGCGTATAATTGTTATGAAGATAATTGGTTGACACGTGGCGAGCTCTTATTAGTCCACATGTTATGTGGGCTCCACATGTCATCTGACATGGTAATATTATGAGGCCCACATTAAAATTTTTATAATGAAATGCCATATGGCAGTGCCATGTCAACATGTGAGACTCACGTGACACGTGGACCAATCAAGATGTGTCACGTGGTACATTTAACGATCAAACTTGACAGAAGTTGGACCAGGGTTATTTTTGAAACGTTAAGATTCTTTTTAAACGTTTTTGAAACGTTAAAATTCTTTTTGAACGTTCTGAAACATTAGGGTCTGACTTAAATATTGGTGAAAACCTTATGGTTTAAATGACCCTTTTGCCTAAGAAAGAAACGTAACGTATGCCAATCTAATCACTTTATTAATATTCCATCTTGATAAAACTACGATTATGAATATTTTAAAAATAATACAAAATTGCAATCCGAATTTCATAATTATAATCTCATTATAATTTTCGATTGTATAGTAATTATTCTAAGGATTTTATCTTTACGATTAATTATTAAATATAATTAACATAATACATAAAGATTAAAAAATACTTTTTACTAAATTAAAATCACAATGTCATATATGTGTTTATAACCAATAAATTAATTGTAAGGGTATAAATCAATAGATGTCAAGTTCATGTCTGATGATCAAACTCCACTCCTTCAATTTCCTCCATTATCCAATCCTCAGTGGTATGGTCTCTCCCAAATTTCTGATAGAAACAAGAGAAGAAAGTCGACAGCAGGATCAGAAAAACACTTCCCTTTCAACTAGATTATTTTCCATTTATTATTCCTTCTTCAAAAATTATAGAAGGAATAAGATAAGACTGAATGGAATGGAACAGAGTCCAAAAACAATATTGAGTGGGCAAAGTCTCACCATTCACTTCAGGCTAGAATTTAATAGCAAGAAGGCATACGGATATTCTTAATCTCCTATTTAACAACAATTATTCCTAAGCTGCCACATGTTTGTTGCATTCCTACATATCATGTCAAACCCGGTTCTCAATTAGCATGTTGAGACCAATTCTTTTTTCTGTTCCTATTTTTTGTAATATATAACCCACTTATACTGTGCATTACTAGTCATCAAGAACATGATTCAGGGTATATCTTTTCATAACAGTACAATCAACTTGAATAGTCATCAACTAAGAGATACCGTTTGACGACCCATCAGTAGTAAAACAACCAGAACCTAAAAAAGAGGAAGATTTCACTTCCCTTCTTGCCTATGGAACACTAGCAACTAAATCAATCTGACCTCACATTCTTTGCAATTAAATCATATTAAGAAAAAGCTAAGCAATGTGCTCAGCTTTCTAAGTCTCAAATTGATTTTGAAACAATGACCCACAAACTCTACTGTTATTGAGATCGGTGGCACCTGTCTTCTGCTAATTAAATTCGCAATTCCTCATGGAGTGTACTGCAAACTGACGGCTTGGTAAAGTTTTGGCTCACACCTTGTTGAGGCCTTTCAGGAGAAAAAGTTACTTATACTATAGATATGAATACAAGCAAAACGGGGGTAGGGGTGTGTGTGTGTGTTTGTTCTCAAATATATTGGTTTTAGATGCCTTTTTATTTATCAAAATATATATTCCATGGTGCAAAAAAATTTCGAGCGCTTTATACAAATAGTTAAATAAGAGCATGATTAATATTACTTCTATTTTTAATTTTTAATTTTTAATTTTTTAAAATACAAAAAATAAAAATATAATATATTGTTACAGTAAAAAGGTATAAAAACTCAAAAAAAAATTTAATTAATTAAAATCAAAACTGACAACAATACTACATACTGTATCCCTTCATATATATATATATATATATATATACACATATATGGATTAAAATCAGTTGATTCCTTTCATTTGAACAGGAGTTACTCGTTTTCTTTTTTTCTTAAAATAGGCACCTGACTTTCATTGGAAATTCACCTGCAGCAACCGACAAATTGTTTTACTAGGGGCCAATTTAGTGAAGCTTTTCCTTGACAATCTGACAGACAATATGAAAAAGCGAGACTATTGATAATGGATTAGCCATCTGTGCGTTCATTTTAGAATATTGTAAGATGGAGGAATGACGTCCTGACCTTTATTTATACAAATTAAACACACTAATTTATGAGACGAAAATTAATTTGGACGGATCTACATTGGCTGTGTCTTTGTAACTTCGTCTTTGAGGCATATATAACACTCTGTCTAAAATGACAAAGAAACGTGTTTTTATAATTCTCGATGGCTTGGAAGCCGAAAAAAAGTCAAAGGAGTTGTTTGGCAAAGTGACGAAATGCCTATTACTACTCACTAAATCATCTGCCTTAAGAAAGTTCCATCATCCTTGGTCTATGGCTTGAGCATTTCTAGGCCTCTTTGGTTAGTTTAGACCAACAGAGGGAAATAAAATAGCATCCAATATTCAAAACATGGCAATCTTACCAACACAATGCCTAATACCAGTTGTCCATCAGATCAGTTACAGACTGAACAAACTTTATTGGTCTTAAAGATGAGAAGCATACAGAAACGGGATAAATAAATAAACAAATAATCAAGCCAGTACCGTCACTTCTTATTACGTTGGTGGTGACAGGCGGAGATGAAATTGGTGGACAAGTCAGAGTAAAGGGCGGCGACTTTGTTGATGTTGCCGTTAATTTCTTGAATCAAGGCAACGTTTTTGACCATGTTATCTGGAACCTTAGACTGGTGATTTTCGTTCACTTGTTGAATCAACGCTCTGTTCCTGTCCAAGACCGACTGCACCTCCTCAAAGCTGCTGTTAAAAGTGGCCCAAGCCTCTCCGTCTCCCTCGTCGAGGCGTTTGTGATGGCGCTTCCTGTTGGCGGACTGATTGGAGGCGTCTTCCATGCTCGATTCGGCGGCCGAGAACGAATCCAGTGTGGTCATATATAGCTGCAAATCACATCAATTTCCTATTGAAACAACATCCTTTATGCACACACAGATTGAGAGCGGAAGCAATAATATACATAGACATCCGTGCGGTAAGTATTGATGTCCACGCGATGTTAGGAGAAGAGAGGAAGCAGATATTAGGAAAAATAACTTGAAAAGGCAGATAGAATTAGAAGGTGACATGCACGCGCTGCGTGTGCAAAAGATAGTGACTCTTAGTGTTGAGATTCTCATATTGGATGAAGATGGAGAAAAAGAAAGTTGATTTTGCCACGACAACAAAAAGGCAAAAGCGCAAGGTCTCTTTTCTTTTTTTTTTTTAATTCTTGAAAAGAATCAGATATTTTTAGCCAAAATATCTTTCCACCAAAAGGTATCGGGGAACCACGTGGATTACGTAGATGGGCGAACTTGTGCTCCTTTACTTTTGTTACCGCTACAATTAAACTAGGGATTTTGCACCTTTTTAAATAGATGTAATTAATCATATGATATGTCATAATTATTCTATTCACACAATTATATATTATTTTTATTTTATTTGTTGTAGTTCACTATTAATTATTATAACTTGTATACCAAATTAGTAAACATAATATTTAGTATAAATAAATTGCATTCTTATAACATTCCATATATTTTTATAATTTTATAATGGTTACAAAAATAAATTAATTCTTTTTCAAATAATTATATTTTATAAATTAAGTTTAAATATAGTCAAGCTAAAAATAAATTTACTTTATTATTAATGTAAACTATTTTGATAATATCCCTAATTTATTATAAAATTTTAATCAAATATCAAACAAATTAGTGATTCACTTGAACATATTTAAGTCTATCATCTAATAAATAAGAAATTTGAATTGATAACAATTACTTTTTAATACGATGTAATAATAAAAAATTTATATAACTACTAATTAGGGTTTAAATTATCATACCATATTGGTCAGTACCACGTTGTATCGGCCGAATAACAGTATGATATAGTCTTCATAATGTTTCATGTACCGGTGCCAGCCTATACCAATTATTTTAATTGGTATCTATCGGTATTGGTTTTTCAAATTGTTATTGGGGACTAAATTGTAAATTAAAAAAATTTCTTGAGTTCTTCTGTCTTCTACCTCTACTTGCTTGACCTGAATGCTTCGCTTTCTCTCTGTCTCCATCTCTTTTCTCTTCTCTTCTCTTCTCTGTCTCTATCGTCGCTCATCCACATCGCCGCATCCTCCTCTCCTCGCCTCGACCCTCTTCCACAACATGCCATATCCAACAATAACTGCAGCTCCCTTGGCTCGATTAGGCAAAATAGAAACATGGATTAGGCATCAATTGTGGCTAGAGTGAAAGTGTCAGGAGCTTTTCATGCTAACAAGATCCTTTTCCTAGCCCTGTAAGCACGAGTTTATAGCCTCCAATGTGCTTTGATTTGGGTTGTTTCTCTTGTGACTACATCCTGTTGGAGAATAAAGCATAAATTAATGGCTATCAAGGGTCTTTCTTACGTGCAGAGAAGGGGTCTTACGTGCAGAGAAGGGGCAGCGAGGGCATAAAGATGAAGATTGATTCAGGTTTCTCTACTTAAGTTTTAACTCTAATTTAAATATGACTAGCATAGTGAATATCAATATTTTAATGGAACAACCATATTTTTGGTCTTTTATCTTTAGTCATTTTTCCAATTAAGTCCTATACCTTCATAATTTTCTAATAAAGTCCTAAAACTTTGCGAATGATACCAATCAAGTATTTTTGTTTGTATCTGTTAATGACAGTTTGATGTGGAAGACACATAAGAGCTATATAGGCAACTTATAATATTGGAAGGACTAGATTGGTATCAAACACAAAGATATATGACTTAAATAGAAAATTCTAAAGTTATAAGACTTAATTGAAAAACTAGTTAAATATTAAGGACTGAGATGCAAAAGAAGAGAAGGAGAGAGAACATTTGGCATTAATGATTGTAAATAAT
>JAOXYD010000007.1:7876048-7887462 GCA_028565735.1 Pinacopodium congolense
AATGAAAGGAAGGAATTTTAAAAATTATTTCAATAACAACTAATTTATTAATTTTGAATTAATGGAATATTTAAAATAATTAATAAGTTAGTTGTAATTGAAAGAATTTTTAAAGTTTCTTATTTTTCATTAATTTATATTTAAAAATTACAAATATAAATAAAAATTATTAGAGTATTTAATTTTATTTAATCATATTCAAAATTACAAATATAATAATAAATTAATAAATTATTTATTAATTAGAGATCAAAATAAAAATAAAATTTTCTTTTATAAAATCAAAAATTAATTTATATATTAGATATACATAAAAATATTTATTATTTAAAAATTATAATATTTTATTATTTTAAAATAAAAATAAAAATAAAATGAAGTCCACTTTCTAAAAAATGAACTTCACTTTAAATAGGTTGACTCCCTTATTACGAGGTAACAAAAAGTAACTCTCGCGATCATGAGATTGACTCTTTAAGGGTCAAAAACAATAAAATATATATATATAATTCTCTTTAATAAAAAATTATAAATTAATTTATATGTTAAATAACAAAATAAAAATATTTATTATTTAAAAAATATAATATTTTATTATTTTAAAACAAAATTTTAAAAATAAAAATAAAATAGAGTCCGACTCCATTTTAAATAAAACTCTCTTTATAAAAGAGTTATAGTAATTTTTCAATAAAATATTTATTAATTAAGTATTAAAAATAAAATAAAAATAGTTATTATTTAAAAATTGTAATATTTTATTATTTTAAAATAAAAATAAAAAATAAAAATAAAGTTAAACTCCACTTTAATTAAAAAATAAAAATAAAGTGGAGTCCCAACTTTAGAAAAGAGCCACAGTCTTTTTCAATTTTATCCTTTATAAATCCGTCCAAATGTTTTGACTTTTCAAAGTTTTTTTTTTTTTTTTGGCCGAACCATCTGGCCGAGAACTCCATATTGACTAGTTATTCCCTTTAAAGAAAGCAGCATCTTTTAGTGTTGCTAAACGAGCACAAGTTCAAAGAAGTTAGTGTAAGGTAATTTTTAAATATTTTTAAAATGTTATAGTTATTGTTGTACATTTTGAAACATTATGGTCTGATCTAAATATTAGTTGAAACTTAGGATTTAAATGTACCTTTTGCCAAAAATTTAATAATGTAGCATTTTCCATAAAATTCCATGGCTGGAAAATGCAGAAGCCTACCTCCACTCCTTATTTCTTTGGCTTCTACCTCATCTATATCTCGTCTGATTCTAGTTCATCTTTTCTCTCATTGTTCCCTTATGAAATTGTTGCGAATGGAAATTTCCAATTAAAGAGCATTAGGAACAAAAGAAATAGGACATTGGCTCCTCGAACATCAGGGGATAGTCTACAGGAAAGACATACTCAAGCTAATGATGCAGCTTAACAAACTTTGATTGCGCACTAGCAAAGTATAGTGAAAAGCCTCAGTAATTGCTTGAAGACTATGAGAGCCAACTATGTGAGTGATGATCAAAATATGAAATGCAAGGGTCGTTTTCCTTCATCTGTAAATGACATGAATGCGTTCAATGTTATGATTATACAGGTGCCTTCGTCCTTCATCTAGAAGTTATTTGCCTGATGAGTTATTATCCCCCTCTTTCAGTTTTCATCTCACTTTCACGCGGATTCCCCTCTCTTAATTCATCTATAATGCCTTGTTTATGTTCTTAGCATACATCAATTATACAGGATCAATACTATGTATTGGGGTGACAAATATGGTACTCTTATTTTCCATTTATCTTCTCTGTGAAGATTTTACATTATGGTCTTTAATGAAAGTCATAAAAAAAAAAAAAAGAAGTATCCTACCAATGCCAATTTCAGTTTTTGTTGTTCCGATAGGAAGTTATTTTCAACCCACAAGCCAAAAATTTTCTCCACTCACCTGTCTGGCCTAAAATTTTCACATTGTACTCTTCTTAACATTATCTTTTCAATTATTTTCAAATATATTTCGCCTATTTATATCCTGAGACGATATCATAGATCTTGCTGTTGAAGTAAATTTGGACCAATTACATAGCCGGTGTTTCATGACTGATCATACTTGGTCTCAATATAATAATATTGTATTATAAAAATAATTAAAAATAATCAAATATTATTATTATATGACTTACAAACCATAAGCTATTATCAAGGTCTATTTGGTCACCAGACTTTACTACAAGTCGGACATTCTTTTATACGGCTATCTTACTTAGGTCTACTCAAGTAAAATTTTGTCTTCTCGCGTAAATGTTATTGAATAATTCTGTTAACCCTCGATCACCTTACACACATATTAAAAATTACAAAAGTATATAACCAAAGAAAAGAAAGTATTAAGAGATATAATATGGTCGAAAACAACCTTTCATTAACTCTCACAAAATATCAACAAAAGGAATGAGAACATCCTTCTAGAAATACTTTACAAAGATTCCCTACTTGAAATCCTTACAAAAAAATCCCCTAAAAGCTCTAAACTCTCTAAGCTATCTTTCCTTTGAGTGAATACCAAATTCTGAGTGAATTGAGCTATGGCTATAATAAGTTATTTATATCTGCCTCTAATGAGTTATTTATATACTCCTTATTTGGAAAGTAAGTATAAGATAACTAGAACTATAAGATTCTAGTCTATCTTAACAACTAAGAACACATCGTTCGAACTAATAAGAAGACATTCGCTTCCCCTTAAGACTCTTCTAATTAGCTACATTATATCATAATCTAATAAGATAAAGATTACATATAATCTAGGAAAAATCTTTCATATTCTTAAAGATTCCCATAATCTTTAAAATTTTAGTCTCACATGGTCTCTAACTCTTAAATTTAATGTGTATCCAATGTGATCTTTAAGTTGATCTCACCACATCATCAAGTGTCATATTATTCACAGTTGTCACATCATTACTGATATGTTTTTTAAGTCATAAAGGCCTATCTAGACATAGGTCCATCAATGCACGTCCATGGATAAGTCCATCTTCCATGATGAAGTTTACTCATGTTGTAGTCTCTTCGTTCTATGGCTAAGTAAAATCACAATCTTAGTTAATATAAAACCTCGCAGATTTTACATGCCTTTAACCTACCATGCTAAAGTCAAGTGCTTACGTGCATCTCTCGCGCTCGCATGCCTTTGCATATCATCGTGCACTCTCGCATGCCTTCGCTCATCCTCTCACATCCTCAAGTCTTGCAGGACTTAGTTTGTTAACTGTGTGCGGCCTCACATCTAAATCTTGTGTCTCGTCTAAGATTTCTACCAATGAATACCTATGCGTATCGAATCTCTCCTTCTCTTGAGCTAATACTTCCCATATCTCCCACTTATTCGCAAGTTTTTGGGCCTTTACTCTCCTACTCACAAGATTTCCCCTTATTCCCTCATCAATACACCTTTCTCGTGTTGATTCATGTGCTAAGTATTGGTTAAGGCTCACCAACACTCGCAAGATCCTATAAGTTGGATTTAAGGATCTAACAAATTATCTCCACCAGAAGATTTTGACGTCCTTGTCAAAATAATCTATAAGCACTCCTCCACGAGTGGTTCTCTCGAAGACTTCTTAGCTGACTCTCGAAGACTAGAAGAAGCCTTCACTTCTATTAACACCTTTCTTACATACCAAATCTTCGTTCCATTGAATTTGCATAGACACTCCTTCACAAGGCTCATTATGCCCAAAATATCAATACTATAAATGGTTTCTTCCCTCATGTCATCTTCATCACTGTATCCTTTGTCCTTCTTGACTATAGAGTTAATATGCTCCTTACCTTCTTCATTTTTGAGCATTTTCAAGCATAATACAACCCTCGCATATGAAGTAAGTAATCTTCCCCTTAGACTGCTTCTTCACCTTACTTTGAGAAGTTTCCCCTCACTTCTCCTTCCCATCTTGGGTTCCACCATTCTTCTTGCCCTTTTAAATAGGTAGTGGCATATGGAGATCTACCAAGGCATCTACTGTCATTATTGTATTAAGAAGGTCATTCACGTTCTGCCTCTAAAGCTCCATTTGCGCCCAACCTTGTAAGCTGCCAATGAATTTAAATAACTTGTCCTCTTCTGACATGTTCCGTATGTCCAATATCACCAATGTAAATTTCCTCACATACTCTCACATTAAGTCATCTGGCTTCAACTCCTTCAAACCTTCCTTTGTGAGCCATGAAGTATTACTGGGAAGGAGCTGGTCCATTAGCTCCTACTTTATCTTCTTCCACATATCCATGGGAGGTCTACTCGCACTGATGTCGTTGAAGGTCCGCATTCTCTATCATAGCATGGCATCACTCACTATATACATTGCTATGACTGACACATTTTTTAAGTCCGTTACCATTTTCATAGTAAAGTACTATTCCATATCCCACAAAAAGTTTTTGAATTCCTTGACAATTCACTTGCTATAAAAAAACTTGTGGGTCTCGCACCTTCACCATAATGCTTTCTACTCAGACACCCGTCTCGTGCCTTAGTAATGTAAGCTTGAGTATTAGGAGATTGTAACTCATCTCCTTTATAGCCTTAAATTGTTCCTCGAGTGCTCTCATAGTTGCTTGAAATTCCTTCTCCAAGGCTTCAATAGGTTCCAATAAAGGAACTACACCTATATCTATTAAGGTTAGAGGTTCAAAGATTGCCTTAATTCTAGTAACCTTGTTTATCAGATTACTTCCACAATCCATCGCTCTAGGTTGGCTATGATGCCAGGTATTACAAAGGTCTACTTGGTTGTCAAACTTTAACACTAGTCGCACCTTCCTTTGTACGACAATCTTGCTTAGATCCACTTAAACAAAACTCAACCTTCTCACGTTCATGTTATCAAAAAAATTTGTTAGCCCTCGATCACCTCACATGAACATTTGTATTTAAGTGTTTCACTCACATACCGAAAATCACACAAATGTATAAAAAGAGAAAAGAAAGCAACAAGAGATATAATATGGAAAAAACTAACCTTTCATTAACTCTCACAAAATTTCAACAAAAGGGACAAGTGCCTCTTTATCGAAACACTTTACAAAGACTCCCTATTTGGAGCCCTTATAAGAGAACCCCCCTAAAAACTCTCAACTCTCTAAGTTGTTTCTCCTTTAAGTGAATACCAAATTATGAGTGAATTGAGCTTTGCTTCTAATGAGCTATTTATAGGCTCTTAACTTGGAAAGCAAGTATAAGATAACTATGACTATAAGATTCTAGTCTATCTTAACAATTAAAAACACATCACTGAGACCCATAGGAAGAAATTTCCTTCCTCTTAAAACTCTTTTAATTGACTACATTACATCACAATCTAATAAGAGAAAGATTACATGCAATCTAGGAAAGATCTTCCATATCCGCCAAAGATTCTCATAATCTTCAAAAGTTCAATCTCATATGATTTCTAACTCTTAGATTTGATTTTTATCCTATGTGATCTTTAAGTTGATCTCACCACATCATAAAATCCACATTATCTACAGTTACCACATCACTACTGATGTGTTTTCCAAATCACCAAAGTCTATCTGCACATAGGTCCATCAATGCATGTTCATGGATAAGTTCATATTCCATGATCAAGCTACTCATGTTATAGTATTATTGTTACATGACTAAGTACAAGACATAATTTGAATAAATATAAAACCTTATAGATTTTACATATCTTAGAACTACCTTGCTAAAGTCAAGCATCTACACACATCTCTCACACTCACATGCCTTTACGCATCCTCGTGCACTCTCGTAGAGTCTCACATGCCTTAACGCATTCTCATACATCCTCGAGTTTCACATGACTTAGTTCACCATCCACACATGGCCTCGCAATCGAACCTTACATCTTCTCGATGATTTTACCAATGCATGCCTACACATGTCCATATGTAACAAATCTCGTCTACTTTTGAGATCTTCGTTGATACTTTCCGCATCCTTAACTACTCGAAAATTTATTGGTCTTAACTTGATTAGTTGTAACACTTCACCTTATTCCCTCGTTAATAAGCCTTCATTATGCCGACTTGCGTGCTAAATATTGGCTAAGGTTTATCAACTCTTGTTCGATCCCGTAGCTTGGACTTAGGGATCTAACAAATGTCTATAAATACTCGCACAATCTCGTAGCTTGGACTTAGGGATCTAACAGATGTCTATAGTTTAAAGGTCATGTAATTTACTCTAATAAATTTGTTAGAGTTTTATTGATTTATTACATACCTAGGTATTTACAAATATGAGAGTTATAATGATAGAGGACACCAACAATGCTAGAGGCAGTTCTTTCTTGTTGGATGATGATACTGTTAGGAGAATGTTACTAATAATAAGATTATTACAATAAATGGAAAAATAAATTTTCTAGAATTTTATGTAAAATTATCGAGTAAAGCATATCCTAAAATAATGTAATCACAAATGTACAATAACGTTTTAAGAAACCAATTGTACAAGGCACCATAAATTTTTAATGTGGAAAACAATTTCAAAATCAAGAAATAAAAATCAAGGGTATAAGTCAGTAAATAATTCAGTATGTAAAATAATGGGTACAACAATCAATATTCAAAAAATAAGGATAATAATCAGGAAACACTAATAAGAAAGAATATAAAAATATCAAACTTAAGACACGAATAAAAAATGTTTTAATATCAAGACACACTTTGATCTTGATTAAATGAAATAACTTAAATCTTACACCTCTCACACTTTTTTTCTTTTTTCTTTATTCACTCTTCATTCTTTCCTTCATTTGCTACTACGTCTACCTATATATAAACTTAACACGAAATAATTAGAAAATTTAACAAAAAAATGAAACACTACTACAATAAAAAAACTTGGTTTTTGACAAATGTTAATAAACCAAACACCAAAGTTAAAAGAAAAGAAAGGTCCCTTCCATATGGTGGGACACTAATAGATACAAGCTAATAAACTTACATGAAATTGTTTACTTATAAGGTCCCAATGGGCTTATTTATTTTACATTTGACTACGCTGGAAATTCCTATCCGTATATGGCATAACATTTTCGGTTGATGACCTTTCCAAGTTCACACAACAAATTGAAGTTCCAGAGATCAATACTCCACTATTGATCCATGAAAACTCATGCTTTTTTTTTCTTACTTCAACATTGGGAATGAAATAGCATGATTGCTCCATTCATTAATGCAGCTCAAAGAGCTGCAAAACCTATGCATACATAGTCATCTTCTTCCCCTCAGTTTCTATAACAGGAAAAAAAGAAGAAATCTTCCACAGCTCAAGTGCTATGTAATAATAGTTTGCTCTAAACAATATATGATCTCTACAGTCATTCATTTGTGCATTTTTTAGTTCTGTTTTGCATGAAGATAGTCCGATCAGTTACAATAGGGTCAATTTTTAGGCCTTCAGAGCTTCTTGTTGCAAACCAATAAACTAAAGTATGTAATCTTAAGTTATCTCAAATACTTGAAGTTTTTCATATATCTATGTTGAGAAGGTATCGATCAGATTCTAGTCATGTCATATCTAGAACATAGATTAAAGTAACTACATACTTGGCCTATAAAGAAGAGCCAATCAATATATTGGAGAGAGAGATTAGACAGTTGAAGAGAAGATAAATACCTATAATGCGAGTTTTATGGAGTCATTATCAATGCTTAAGAGAAGCCACGTAGGAGATGGAAGAGGATATGTAGCGTCAGTATCCTCGTCTTTTTAAAGACTCAAGTATGTAACTAAATTTTAAGGACAAATTTTTTTTTAGGGGGAAAGAACTATAAAACCCAGAAAATAAAAACAAAACCCTAAAAACCCAACCCAAGATCTGGCCCAAAACTATAAATTGTTCAGGTTATTTTTTTTTCTGCTACTTCTTCTTCTCTTTACACCTAACTGCCAACTCTCACCCTCCCTTAATTTTTTTTTCAGTTTTCTTCTGGATCCTGCCGACGACCATCTTATAACTCTTTCTTTTTATTTTTTTAAACTTGCAACCACTTCAATAGTATTCCTTATAAGGTGGGTTTAATGGTTAGTCATTATGATTGGTAGATTTGTTTTTTGGAGAAAATCTAGACAGACAAGGAAGGACAGTTCGATGATGGGATGAGGAGGAGAAGAAGAAAAGAGAGAGAGAAAAGAAGAGGAGAGGAAAAGGGGGAGGGGTTGTCATAGAAGATAAAGGAAAGAAGAAGAGAGGGAAGTGAAAGGAAAGGAATGAAGAGAGGAAAAGAAAGAGAGTTGTTGTCAGCTGATGACCGACTAGTGACTGGCGGTGGTAATGAAAAAAATATAACAAAAAAAATAAATCTAGAAAATTAGGAAAGAGTTTGGGGGCATTTGTTAATTTTAGAAAGTTTAGTGATTATGCTGTAATTTTAGGTATTTTGAAGGGTTTAATAGAAAAAGGAGTTAGTTTAGGACATTTTGGAAATTTTAGTAAAGTTAAGAATTGTTTAGTAACTTAGAAAATTTTAAAGTTTATTTTTAATTTAGTTAGTTTAATTGTTTTATTATTATTTCTTTGTTAGAGATAAATCAAAAGAAGAGCAAGATTAATTAGTAATATGAAGTGTTTGCAAATTTCAAGTAAGGAGATTAATTGAAATATACCATATTATGTGAACTGCTGTGCTCATATTAATTTTATGAATTTTATATGAATTATGAGATTAAATATGTCTTATTAAATGCGATTATAAAATTTCATGCATAATGTGATTCTGTGCACATTGTGAGATTTGGATGAATCATGTTATGTCAAATTTTACTGACTTTGTGAATAGCTGAGAATTTTGTGAGTTATAAGTCAAAATATGAATTTTATACGTAATTTTGCTATGATGAAACATATGTATATGGTATATGGTAAATTTTGTAATGGGCTATTGAATGATGGAATATGAAAATTTGAGAAAGTTGTAGAGAATTATTTTATGGGTATGATTAAGTATTGACAAAAATTATGATTAAATCATAATGATATTAAAGTATGAATTTGTGATGAAATTGGATGGCATGACAATTCAATAGAGAATTTGTGAAACATTAAGGAAATATATAGAGTCCTTGATTAATGGCTTGCCTGGGTAGATTTATATTCGATAATCTTAATATTTATCCAATAAGATTGAAATTGATTATTAGATACGTATTAAGGTATTTCAGGAGTAGAGATATCCTTAGTAATTTATATTGGCATTTCAAAAATGGGGATACCCAGGATGCTTTCAAGAGTGAAAAGTGTCTTGTATGATTTATTTGATGAGAGCCAGTATTCTAGAAGTGGAAATGCCCAGGATATTTCTAGGAGTGGGAAGTGTCTTGTGTGATCTATTTATTGGCAGACTATTGAATATAAGTTTATTAGGTTAAGCGAGGCCTTAAAAGTCTATGAAAAAAATATTAAATGGAATTTGGAAAATGAAAGAATGGAATAAGAAAAATAAATAAATGTAAATGAATATAAATTGTAGTATGAAATTGCAATGCGATGCGATACGATGATTGCGTGTGTATGTGTATATATATATATATATATCCTGTTATATCTATGTATGTTATATGTTACATAACGAGTACAATATAGTTACCCCTTGCTGAGTTGTTAACTCATTCCTTACTCATTGATTTTTTCAGGAGATATTTAATTGATTTTAAAGCTTTTCAGATTTTAAGTTGCGTATTAGTAGATAGTTCAAGTGGGACAGCTTCTCACAGGATGTCACATAAATAATTTTTAGTTATATTTTTATTGTTATTTGACAATTGATTCATTTATGATCAAGTAGAAATTGTTGATATGTTTCGGAAGCATATTGCATTTATTAACTTTGGGAACTATGACTTTTATTAATAATTACTTCTCTTTTGTTTCAGTTTAAATTTTTTATTAGATTTATTATAATGAGTGCTTAGATTGAATTGTGGTTGAATTAGGAATTTGGGGTTTGTGATGAATTTTGGGGATTGTTTTAAAGAATTAAGGTTGTTACAATTTGGGAATTGTTGTGAATTGAGAATTAAGTTTTGAAGCAGGTATAAGCGTTACATATACCCTCTCAAAGGCAAGTTTTTTACTAGCTCCTACTTTTTGTGATGTACATCACTTTGTTTTTTTATGGCTACTAGCTATGTAATCTCAATTAGATTGGTTGTAGCACCTCCGAATAGTTTTATGGATAATGTATTTTTGCACTATATAGGTTTCTAGAGCTTATTGTTTGAACTTATTGTTATGTAGTATACAGTTTCCTTTTTGTTTAGGCCACTCATTAAGGACTTATCAGTCTTTACTGAGCATTCTATATCCATTTCAACTTCTCCTGAATCTATGCAGGCCAAGGACTAGACATCCAGAAGTTCTTGTGTTGATGCCAATAGAAACTAGTGCATGAGATTAAATAAATTCTGCAGAATATTTGTAGAAAAAAATGTATCCTAGCTCAGGTTTCCTGTGTCGATTTGAATTATTAGCATGGCAGGAATAGCATAGCAGCTTGAAATCATTAGTAAAAATGTAAACTTTCATCATGTAGAATCAAATAATGATTCAATGTATAAGTCATTCATGTGAAGAGTTTGAAGTCGAAGTATTTGCCTCCTGGAATTGTGGAGGATTTTTCCTTGAATTTTCAAAATAGTTGATAAGTTACGAGGTCCAATAAGAGTGTAGAGTATGTGTTAGCTACTGTTATAATATGTGTTAGCTACTGTGTATTATTCCAATATGAAGCCGTGACATAACTAAGTTACTAATACATACAACATCGCATTGGATAGAAAAGGGCAATAATTTATTATGAGTCTTGGACTCCAGATGTAACGATTTAAGAGAGTTTTTATCAAAATAATGGTTTAACCTTTTCTCTCTACTGAGATTGAACTCGATGATTTAGGGTTTGTTCACGGTGTTAAAGAGGGTTCTCGATCTGGCTTATTAAGCTTCGATTGGTGGAGATTATTGAGTTTTGATAATGAATAATCGACATGGTGATGAGTATTCAAGACAAAGCTCACGGTATGGTTGATTAAAGATTCCACGATGGTGAGAATCTGTTGAATTTGTAGAGCTACAATCATCCAGGGATGGTCTTGGTCTCAACTCCATTGAATGGGAGCAACTATCTAACTTGGAGCAGGGCCATGAATATAACGTTAGGAGCAAAGGTAAAGTTAAGGTTTATGATGGGAAGCTGTCGAAAGCCTAGCAATGGCTCTCTACAATATGAGCGCTTGTGTAGGGTGGACTAGATGGTTACTTCATGGCTCTTAAACTCTATCTTAAAGGAGATTGTTGATGCTTTCCTCCATACGACATTAGATCATGAGTTGTGGAAAGAGTTGGAGCATAGATATGGAAACTATAATGGTCCTCTCCTTTAT
>JAOXYD010000007.1:7887562-7899645 GCA_028565735.1 Pinacopodium congolense
GATATCGTCCCACATAGATTATATCTAGACATCACTTAATTCATGTTATATTTTAAACAATTTCAAATGATAAAGACTAGAAAATGAATTCAAATTAATTAAACTACTAATGAACAAATAATAAAACAAAAATGCAAGAACTTTGGATTTCAAGATTAAAGATTAAAGATTACTTTTTCCCTATTTTTTCTCTCTCTTACGTTATTGATTGATTTATGCTTTACCTAAGATGTCCTAATGTTTCAATTACCCTTTTTTAAGGTGCAATTAAGTGTCCCTATCCAAATTAAATGGAATTGATTATGCAATCTCTTAATCTACAAAACTAGTGCACAATTTCAACTAATTATGAAGTTATCTTATAGGTAATCATCTAATTAGCCAAGACCTCTCTTTAACTAATCAATTAACTTGATGAAATGCAAGTTTATAGGATGCCAAATCTCTTTATACAATCCTACACAAATTACCTAACTCAATTTCTCAATCTATTGTAAGATATAAGCTCAACATTCATCAAAAGCATTCATTCATTCATTCAAAACAATAAAGAAATAATTCAACAAGTAGTTCAAAAGCAATCCCTACAATATATGCAACCACTCATAATGTCAATAACACTCCCAACTACCACAAAATCCATAATAAAGATAATAGAAGAGAAAACTAAATAAAAGCTAGATGAAACAAGCTCCTTCTCTTCTTTCCCCAAATCTGAAATTTCTGGATGTTAATGTGCTTCTTGCCTAAAATGGAGTGATGATTTTGATTCTCTCCCTCTATCTAGCCTCAAAACCTATTTTTTAGCTCAAGGAGGAATGTTTCTGTCCTGTCTATGGGCTTCTAAGGATGTGTGCCTTTTTATATGATAAGACAAGTCACAAAACCCTATAAATAAGTAAAACCCGAGTGCCAATCTGTTCACAAGTCCACGATCGTGGGTTTCCTTCCAACTCCTCCACTTCTCTATTCTTCTCTTGGTCCCTCGCTCATCCACAAAGATGATTGTGCTCCATATCTACAGCAAAACGATTAATTCTTACCCCAAACCATCACCAAACAACTGAAAAGCAACAATAAGTCCTAAACACAACAAGTTCATCCTAAAATGCAAAGGAATACATGCCAAACACTTAGAAAAGCCTATACTAATGCACAACTATCAGAAAGTGACCACCTTATCATGAGCACCCTCAGTTATTTAACTAAGTCACCTCACATTAACTGGCTACTAACATCATCTTTTTTCTGTTTGTCTTTACCCTTCTTATTAGCCTCCTTTAACTCTTTACTACTTCTCAAAGTAATTGTCTTGCTTGCTTTCTCAAATTTGCCTTAGTAGAGCTTAGTAGTATACCCTACATCCTCTCTTTCATCAAATTAGCAAGTTGTCTCACTTAATTATCCAAGTTTTAAATGGAAGCATCTTGGTTTTGCATTCTAGTATCTAATGTAGCAATATACTTAGGTAACCTCCTCCAAGTTTAATTCCTCTTATAGTAAAGGCATAATTTGCTTGAAACCTGGTGATGCTACCCTTTGAGCACTTTTTCAATAACTCGCTGCTTGCGGTTATTAATGTTGGAATCATGATTAAAGCTAACTGTTTGTCTAAGAAAAGTTAAGATAATTTTTTATTCCAGATTATAGATGTTGTAATAGGGGTTCCTTTGAGACCAATGAACCTTCCCCATATAACATGCCTCTTTCGCTTTATGTGAAAATGGACTTCTAACTTGACAATTCATGGATGCATGAATATGACCCCTACAATTTTCATACATCAATTGAGCTCTCATACATAAACCTAAGCTTTTGTTTCCCCCATACATCAAACTATCTAGCCTATTTGTTAAGACCTCCATATGAGCAGCTAATGCAACAAAAGTATCTACAACATGAACTCCAGATGGCATCCTTAAATGTCTCTCCAATTGGTATTAGAAGCTATTGGGAGCCATCTCATTAATAACTTATAATTTTGATCAGGTGTTTTCTCTCATCAAGTTTCTACTTCAATTATATCAATGATATTTTTTATAGAGGGAGTGATACCTTTGTAAGAGATATCCACGTGTTATGATAGGGATGCATTTTGTTAAGTTTTAGTATATAAATCCATATGAATTCATCCTTGTTTTAATATATAAATGCTCAATTTTTTCATTATGTGTTTAATGATAGGCTTAATCTTTTAACGTAACTTCTGGACTAAAATACCAATTTTAGAAAAAAATTGAAGCAAAAATAAAGTAAGGGACTGTCAACCTAGACCATCAACGACGATTATTTTGGATCAATGATGATTCAGCAGACTACTATTAAAGGACAAGTCCTAGATCCTTCAATAATGGTTCAATAGACCACCGTTGAAGGAAATTGAACCGTCGTTAAGCATACTGTCAGTGAAAAATAAAAAAAGCAAAAAGGTCTTTCACTCATCCTAGTATTTGCTGTAATTACAAAGGATATAAAAAAGGTCCTAAATTATAAAAACAAAAGTTCCAGTAGCCATCACCATTCCTTTGAGCTTTTATCTTGTTTTCTTAGGATTTCTTGCTTGTTTTTAAGGTTTTAAGTTGGGTTTTGCTACTGTCTTGCTTTTAATCACTTTAACTCAATGTTTTAAGTATTGTTTAATTTTTTTTACTATTTTAAGTCACTCTATATCTATATTTTCGTATTTCCATAGTCCAACATAGTTAGCTTGAATGTTTGATGGGTTTTGAAATTGAATCTCTTAAATGTTACATGGATTCTTGATTATATATCAATAGATAGTTTTCTTATCAAATTCCAGCCTTAATATTAGTTGTTTAAGAATGGTTTATACTTTTTTAATTTATGTTTTTATTAATTTGATTATGTGTGGCTAACTATTTAAGGGTTTAAGGTATTAAACGGATGACAGACGATTATTCATGAGAATGGAATTAAGTTTTCATTAAATTGATGTTTTATGCTTAGGCTGAATTGGAACTTTGGTTTAATGTAAAAAATTATGGGTCATTTCTAGACTTGATACCCTTTTGTAATTCCTCATTTAAATGCTAGGGTTAAACTTTTGATACGTAATAGTCATTAGCGATTTCTATAAATAGTGATAGATTTGTAAGTTTTGTAGGTAAATTTAACCAATTAATTTAAGGTTGCAATTCTTTAGGTTATACTTTTGATCTTATGTGATCGTGGTCTAAGTTAGTCATTTCCTATTTCTTAATGCTTCTGCATTATTAAACTTATAGAGCTTGCTCTAGATTCTAGCAGAATTAGGGATATTTTTAGAACTTATTATATTTACCTATTTTGGAGGAACTTAAGATACAAGACCCTGTTTGTATCCATAAACTAACATCTTAGCTAGAACACCATTTATTTAGATTTGATGATCGATAGTCATCTTAAAATCCCGATGATATCTTTTACCCATTTTTTATATTGTTATTAGTTTTATCATATTTGGCATTGTTGTTTATCTCTTTGGTTGCATAGTTATATCTTCATTTATTTCACTTTCTTTGCATCAGGAGTTTTTGTTTTTATTTTCTATGTAACATTCGAAATAGAAATTGCATTCTAGATCCTTATGATTTAACTCTAACTTTCTATACTACACAGGAGATTCAGATAGGATTATTCTTTGGTAGTTTGCAACAAGTTATAGAATTTTTTAGTACCATTATCGAGGAGTTGATGTTTGTTACTTGTTATTTCTTATATTATTTTTGTTGATCTTTATCACTCTTATTTTTGTTTTGCATGTCCCATAGTTATTCGAAGTACTCATGATTGTAGAAATTTGCAGAGGAAAATAAAGGTTCATTTCTTTCTCTGCATAACCCTTTTTCACCCTCTCCTATTACAGTTTGTACTAGGTTTTGTCATAGGAAATGATTTAGACATACACATCTTCTTGAGAGTGGTAGTTCCTTGTCATTTTAAGAGGAAGTTGAAGAGTGTTCAGATGAGTCTATAAAGGAAGTAGAAGAACTCATAGAGCCACATTAGCATACATTAAAGGAGCTTACAACTCCTTTTTTTCAATCCTAACTTCCTTTGCATTAACTATCCTTATGATGAGGCTGAACTTGAGATTAAACTTAGACTAATTCATGCTTTGCCTAATTTTACAGGTTTTCGAGATACCAGCTTATTGGGATTAAGCTACATCACCGATCTAAACAAGTTTCTTAAAGAGTTTCACATTACATGTTTAGACATGAAGCCAGATGGGGTCATTGTAGAATAACTCAAGTTGAAGGAATTTCCTTTTGCCTTAGTTGGTGTAACTAAGGAGTGACTGTATGATTTACCTGCTAAATCAGTCAACACCCAGGAGTAGATGCAACAAGCATTCTTGGAGAAGTACTTTCTTTCCTCGAGAGCCACCAACATTAGGAAGGAAACCTATGGTATTCGGTAGGATACAGGAGAGTCATTGCACCAGTATTAGGGTACTTCAAAAAGGTTTACAACAACTGTCCAAACCATAAGATAAGTGAACAATTACTAATTTAATATTTTTATGAGAGTTTGTTGACTTTGGATAGAAATATGATCGATAGTTTGAGTAGTAGAGCTTTAGCAGATAGGACTTTAGAGGACACCAAGAACTTGATAGCGACTATAACAGTTAATTCCCAATTTTGAGGGGAAACCAAAATAGTCTTTCTTCTTTATCCAAGAAATTGAGGGAGGTGTCCATCTTTAAGCTGGAGTAATAAGTGATCAATTTGACTTCTTCAGTACAACAAGTAGTGATGGAAAAGGACCCACTAATGTATGTAACATTTGTACACTTGTAGATTATTCTATTGATGCATGTCTTACCTTCTAAGATGAATAATAAGTTAATATAGTTGGAGGGTTTTAAGGACAATTGCGGAGGTATAATTCTTTTACTTTCACTTACAATTTGAGGTGGAAAGATCATACTAGTTTCAGGTATGGAACCCCCCAACAAGGGAATAGTTTTGATGTTTGACTTTCTATCTATCAGCAACAACAATAAAGATCTAAAGTTCCACTGAGATTTCACCAGCGTCAACCATAACTTCAATTGAGACCCCTCTACAACCACTATAACAAATTAAAAATATATCTTTAAACGAAATTGTGAAGAGTTTAGAGCATGTTTATATTCATTTTGATTTTTAATTTTAGTTATATATTTTTTTAAATATGAAAATCAGAAAAAAAACAATATAGAAACTATAAAAAAACATATTAATACAACACAAAAATAATAAAAAAAGCAATGCAGAAAACGAAAATAGAAAGTTGAACCAAATGACTCCTTAACTATTAATACTCTTTAATTCCAGCAAGAAGCGAGTTATGATCTAAAAAATTTGGAGAATCAAGTGAGTCAACTAGTAAATACAGTAGAAAAAGAATTAGGATATAGTAGAAAAAGAAATTAAAAATATTAAACATATTCCATAAAAGAGTTAGGAATACATATTAAATTATCCTTCATCTTTTCATATAGTTTAATTAAATCTCTTAATTTTGATTGGGTTGATTAAATCTTGAACTATTAAAAATAATATAATTTTAAAATTCATAACATGCAAATTTTGTTCAGATATATAAAATAAAATAAACTACTAATATTGTGTTTCAAATTACATAAGAGTTAATATAAAATATTCATAAATTAGAATGATATAGATTAATTTGATATAATAAAAATTAAACTAAATTAGCATAAACTGATTTGATAAGTTGAAAGTTTAACTAATGAATATTTAAAGATAATTTAATAAATTATCACAAAATGAATTTAAGACAATTTTATTTAGCATAAAATGTATGTATTTCTCCTTTAAATTATTTTTGAAAATTTTATATCATAATATTTTTTAAAAAATCTTTTAACAAATTTTAAAATAGTTTAATATTTTATATTTTGAAGATTATATCATATGCCGGTTTTTGTAAAAAATTAGGTCATATGTCGGTTTTTGTCAAAATTTTGAACAATAAATCTAGTAGCAGAGATTATGTGGACCATGAAAGTAAGTATGAAAACTTTTGTTTAAATACTATAGCTTGTATTTTTCCCTTTTATTTATTTATGCGAGGAGACGGTAAATTAGAGAAGTCATTCCTCGTACGAACTCGTTCACTCATTTCTCTTTTTTAGTTTTTTTGAAATGTCACTTATCGAAGTTCTTCTTCAAAGCCCAGCCCATACGAAAAATGCATTCCCCAAGACCTCAATCAAATTCTATTGCTTTCCCTTCCCTTCCCGCCAAAACCAAGGACCGGACAATCTCCCGCGCCAAAACCCTCCAATCCCATTCCAACTAGATACATACAGAAACTCACCACATTCAACTCCTCCAAATTGATCCTCTTGCCATGAAAATCCGTACGCTGAAGCTCCGAGAAGCCCACAAGTCAATCGTCAATGGGGGCTATTGCTCCGTACTGTGGGATCAGCAGGCTCACCACCTGGTGACGGCCTCAGCATCCGACCCAACCATCGCCATACACGACCCTCTCCTTCCCTCAAATCCACCCAGGATGCTCCGCCACCATCGTGATGGCGTAACGGCGCTTGCCCTTAGCCCCAACTCCACTTGTCTTGCTTCTGGTTCTATAGATCACTCTGTCAAGCTCTACAAGTTCCCTGGTACCCTTAATTTCACCCCTTTCAAATGTGTTATTGGCAATAGGGTCTTTTGAGGACTTGTTATTTTGATTCATTTAAATTGGAATTTTGTTATAGTCCATTACATTGAATTGTTTTGTTTCATTGCCTTATTGTTTTGTTTCATTACATTTAATGGTCCCGTGATTCTTCCTACAGGTGGCGAGTTTGAGACTAACATTACCAGATTCACTCTACCAATTCGCGTCCTTTCATTCAATAAATCAGGCAGCATGTTGGCAGCTGCTGGTGACGATGAAGGCATTAAGCTTATTAATACTGTTGATGGTTCGATTGCCAGGGTTCTGAAAGGACATAAAGGACCTGTTACTGGCTTAGATTTTGACCCTAACAGTGAATACTTGGCAGCTGTTGATTCAATTGGGAATGTCATATTCTGGGAACTGCAGTCGGGGAGAATATTGCATGACCTGAAAGCCGTTGCTCCCAATACTATATCTGACACTTCTGTCATGAATGTACTTAGCTGGAGTCCTGATGGGGAAATCTTGGCTGTCCCTGGCCTAAGAAATGATGTGGTGATGTATGACAGAGATACAGCTGAAAAGCTCTTTTCATTGAAAGGTGATCATGTGCAGCCTATATGCTTTTTGTCTTGGTCACCTAATGGCAAATACATGGCTACGTCTGGTATGGATAGACAGGTTCTGATATGGGATATTGATAAGAAACAGGATATTGACAGGCAGAAATTTGAGGATAGAATCTGTTGTATGGCATGGAAACCGATTGGCAACGCTTTGGCTGTTATTGATGTCATGGGAAAATATGGTTTGTGGGAATCAGTTGTTCCAACCTCAATGAGATCTCCTACAGAGGGAATTCCGAGCTTGCAATCACGGAACAGTAATGGGCTTCTTTTGTTTGAGGAAGAGGATGAGGAGCCTAATACGTCTGGTAGTTTGAGTGATCTTGGTGAAGATACCATAGATGAATCAGAGCCAACCAGCAGGAAGAGGTTGCGTAGACAGTTTAAATACAACGATGATCAAGATGAGGACATGGACGGTGACTGGAACTTGCTTCCAAAAACTCAAATACAGAAAAAGTTACACCGGACTGGCAAGGAAAATTTTGATGGTAGAAACAAGAACCAAACGGCCACGGTTGTATCAGTTAGATCGAAAAGGCAGGAGGCTTTTCAACCAGGTGCAACCCCTTTGCAGCTTGGGAAGAGACGCTTCTTGTGCTATAACATGCTTGGAACAATCACGACAATTGAACACGATGGTTATTCCCATATAGAGGTGGCGGTGCATACTTGCTTAGCTCCTTTGTCTCTCTCTCCCCCTCTATATATTTTACATATGTAATTAGTTTCATAAGCTTATTGTCTGGGAAAGTTGTCACTCAGCATGAAGAAAAACAATATTGAGTTCTTCCCCTATTGCTTGATGGTTACTTGTGCTTGGTATGCGTGCAGATTGACTTTCACGATACTGGCAAAGGTCCACGTGTACCCTCCATGACTGATTATTTTGGTTTTACAATGGCTTCATTAAACGAAAATGGGAGTGTTTTTGCAAACCCTTGCAAGGGTGAGAAGAACATGAGTACTCTCATGTATCGTCCATTCAGTAGCTGGGCCAACAACAGTGAGGTCAGAATTTCTTGATTTTCTTTGAAGAATCTTTCATGTTTTTATTTGTAGTTCGTAGATGAACGGACTTATCTCTGCAAGTTTTTCATTGCCTTTCTTACATAAATGGATTTTCATGTTATTATGACACTTGATGCATATGCAATTTCAGTGGTCTATGCGGCTTGAAGGGGAAGAAGTTAAGGTTGTGGCGCTTGGTACTGCTTGGGTTGCTGCAATTACTAGTCTTAATTTTTTGCGCATCTACACAGAAGGTGGATTGCAGGTTTGCCTTATAGCCATAATCCAATCTCTATAACCTTATAAATGTTTTCAATACTTTGAATTTTAATTACTTTCATCTTATTGTGTATTATCATTTAACTGTACTTGAAGAGTTAATGGCAAGTCTTAGGGAGATTTCAAAATTCTCTTCCATGATTGAAATCTAGAGATATTTTTAATGAAGAAAATTAGGACAGAAGTAAGAAGATGCACATTTTTTAACTAATGTTAATTAAAATGAACTAGTATTGCCTTTGAATTTTCAATTGGACATTGGTCATTCGTGTCTAAACATTTTGAGGTACCATAAAGATTTAGTTTTGCAAGTTCTTGATGATTGCATATCATTTACTTATTTGCTGTGACACGTATTTCATTGCAGAGACATATTATCTCGCTTGATGGGCCAGTGGTGACTGCATCAGGGTTTAAAAATCAACTTGCTGTAGTTACCCATGCTTCTGATTGTCTTCCATCAAGTGATCAGGTCTGAGCTTTAATGAAATCCTAGTGATTTCAGGTTCTACAAACTGGTCCTTAGCTAGTCCAATTCAAAGTTTACGGAATTAAAAGAATAATAGCATCGTGATGGATTGCTTGCAATAAAGAAATGCTTTCCTATTTCAAAAAAAGTTGCTTAAATATTTGCATTTTGGATGAGGTCGCTTATCCTTAACAGCAAACTCTGGTGGCTAGCGGCTTGATCGTCTTTCATGATTTCTTCATTTCTTTTGCTGAAAAAAGTTCTCTAAATCATCTCTTCCCAAATGATACAGATGCTAGAGTTCAGGGTTTTTGACATATCTGATGCCACTGAGCCACTTAGAGGACGTCTTCCGTTATCTCCGGGTTCAATTCTGACATGGTTTGGATTTACTGAAGATGGTCAATTAAGCTCATACGATTCTAAGGCATGCAATTTATACTTCCTTCTCATTGAAGTTATTGATTTTTAGAATTAGTTCTGTTGAGTCTGAGTTTGAAAAAAAATTTGTAGGGTGTCTTGAGGGTGTTCACAAGCCAATATGGTGGCAGTTGGCTTCCACTCTTCAGGTTTGAAAATACTGGTTCTAGAAAGCACATAATTTTCTTGGTTGTCTATTGACACTCCCATGTTATTGCTTCTTAGCTCGAACTTATTTTTTAATGTACTCAATCGGTATAGTGCTAGTAAAGAAAAGAAGTCTGATGAAAACTATTGGATGGTTGGACTAAACGCTACCAAGTTATTCTGTGTTGTTTGTAAGACTCCTGATTTATTCCCTCGGGTAAGATACCTCGCAACATCAACTTATTCTGATAGAGATTTTTCCATGTATTTGGGTTAACGTCTCATCTGTTCAGGTGATGCCCAAGCCAGTTCTCACTCTACTGGATCTCTCATTCCCCCTTGCATCATCTGATTTGGGAGCAGATGCCCTAGAGAATGAGTTTATCCTGAACTATATGCATCTCTCACAGGTTTTGTTCAGCTTCCTTTTACCAAAACAGAACTTTCTCCTCCCGTTAGCATATCAAATATAAGTTTTTATATCTTCCTCTATCATTCATCTTCATAGTGCTAATTTTGAAGAAATGAGAGCATTTTCGTTGCCAGTAAACTGGCTTCGCTTCTGGTTCTTTCTTTTCAACATTTTTACTGGTTTTTTTTTCAGTAATCATGTAGTGGCTAATCTCTCTGTATTTTCTGGCAGATCCACAGAAAAATAGAAGAAGTGGCAATGGCTGGTAAGGATACTTCTACACTGGATGATGAGGCTTTTAATATTGAAGCAGCTCAAGATAGATGTATTCTAAGGCTGATTGCTTCTTGCTGCAATGGTTAGTCTTTTCTTTTTTTCTTCCATAAACTGCCATTACAATTTTTAACTTGGACATTCTTTCTAGAATAAGAACATATCTTAAGCACTATGCTTTGGTGGATGATCCAGGTGATAAGCTGGTGAGGGCTACAGAACTTGTGAAGCTTTTATCACTAGAGAAATCTCAGAAAGGGGCAATAAAGCTTGTGACTGCACTGAAGCTGCCCAACTTAGCTGAGAGATTTAACAGTATATTGGAGGTGAACTTTCTATTCTGAATGAGGTTTTCAATGTCTATCTTATGTGAAGTGTTAATCTTGCACCTTGGTGCCATCAGGAAAGACTTCTGAATGAGCCCAAGGGGACCCCAAGTACCAGTCTTTCAATCTCAAATGCTGGCAATTCCCTCATAACTGATGTTGGAGGCAACAGGAGTTCGAGAAGTGAAACATTAGAAGTTGGGATTCAATTGAAGCCATTGCCTTTGACTGGAGGAAGTGAAATGTCTGAACCTGGGATTACATTGTCATCACCAAGTCTGTCTGCCCCTCTGTTCACCAAAAAAATAAAAAACCACGAGAAGGAAAAAACTGATCAGGACCACATTGTGAAACTTGAGACTGATACCAAGCTGGGTCATCCAGAGAAGGTTAATAATGGTGGAAAGGTGAATGATAGAGAAGGGAAGATTACAGGCCAAGTTCTGAAGTTGCAATCTCAGCGTCCCTTGAATCCATTTTCGAAGACATCAAACAATGAAGAAATCGTGAATAAAGGAGATGTGAATCAACAAAACTTCCAGCGACCCTCTAATCCATTTAAGAAGTCACCAAAGTGAAGCCTAATATGATCAGTTGCTTCTGAAAGTCGCCAAATTGGAATCCTTAGACATGATCAAGGAAAGTGCATGTGGAAGTTGGAGGGGGCCATGCTAGATGACTAAGAATGGCCTAAGCTACGCTGGTCATGTAAAGAATGCCTCACTACTTGCAGAAAACATCTGCTGCTGCTGCTATTTATTCAGGTGTGACAGTGCAATATATGGGAAATAGGAGTATGTTTCTGCTTCCGTAACCATTCCGGCGGAGGAATTATGTCATTAATCTGTGAAGGAATACTGGCTGAAGCAAATTGTATTGTTCCTGGGAACTAGAACAATGGAATATTACTTATTGAATATTTTGCTCATGTTTTTAGCTCTAAGTCGTTAGTTCCTTTAATTCGGTATGCAGAGACAGTAGGAGGATTTATGCGTATAATTTTAATTTGTTTTATATTAGTTCTTAGCCTCATGTTAGGAGACCGTTGTTAGAAGTCCACTATATATTAGTCTTCCTCATGATAGCCATTGTTCCATCCAAGCATGTATTATTTTAAACTCGGCGTTTTCTTCTGAGAGATGATTTTCTGAATCTTTTTTGGAGAATAAAGTATTTGAGAAAAAGTATTATCTTCCTCATGATAGTTCATGATTGAACTATTGTTGAATTATAATGGCATTACAAGCTATTATTTTTAAATGCATTGATGTGGATTTAGGTGTAATGTAATTTTATTATTAGTAATAACTAATGTTGTGAAAACCGGACCGGACATCGAACCGATAAGAGAAAGGGTTAAAGGTTTAGAGGTTTAACCGGTATAAAACTGTTATAAAATTTGTATTGAACCGGTGTAAAATAACAAAATGTATAAATTATTAATCTATTTTTTATTAATATTTTACTAAATTATAATA
>JAOXYD010000007.1:7908956-7925388 GCA_028565735.1 Pinacopodium congolense
TTCATACATAAAAAGTATCTAACAAATTCTTATCTGGTAAAAGAGTTCCCTTTCTTATATAGGCTTTCAATTTGAATTTTTGTTTCAGTTGAATCTATGTGAAGTGCATATGCTAACTACAAGTAACCCATTCAAGGGATTTTAAAAAACTACCGCATGGGTTGTCCTCCTTACATGTTAAGTTGCTCAGATATCTCCCATAAATGTTGCATAATAAGGTAAAAGGATTGCAAAAGTGATTTCTATTTATCTGCTGAATTGAAACTCTGTTATGGCAAAATAGCGAGCTTTCTTCTTTAAATTTGGCAAGTTAACTGTCCACTTACTGTAAGCCTCGAAATTTGCTTGTTAATAAGATATATTGCGGATACTAACTGGATTTTAAATGCAATAGGGCAGAACTTTGATTAATGAGAGCCAGAAAAGCAATCATGCATCACCAATAGGTAGCAATTGAGACCCTAAATTCAGATCATTCCTTCTGATTTTAAATAAACTACTCCATGGCTACAATATTTTCTTGAAGATTTTGTATGAACATGCAGGAAATACTTTCTTAAGCAAACTCAGCAGAAACATAGATCTATTTCTTTTAGTTCATGAAAGACCTCAAATTATTGGGCATCTTTTCATGCCAAGATCATCTATTTCTAGTCGAGTGTTTCTCAACTAGAAAATTATCAAATGGAATTCTTCACGTTCATCACATGCCGCAAACAAATATTTCAAAAGATAAAAGAACATTGGTCACAGATTCAAAGCTAAGTTTTAATTATCTGAAATTTTTACCGTGCAAGCAGTACCACTGGTTCTAAAGACATTAGGGCTGCTATTGACTTCCATAACTATTAATGATAATCCCCAACCAGTATCAGGGTTAACCGCCAATCAAATGAGTCAGATTACTTTATTTCAGGAATAAAACATGACTACAGAAGCCGCAACAGAGATGAAGTTGCGAGATGAAATTCAACAATGAAGGCAATCATTTATCTTAAGACATTGAAGCATAAGACATCATAGAAGCCTGAGAAATAGCCTTTTCTTTTTCTTTAAAAGCAGTGCAGCCATCACCATTAAGCAGACAAGAAAATTATCAACCAAACAAGATCATTTCGATGAGTCGAAAAGAAGGTTAGCATGTTTAAGACCCACTAAAATGAACCAAACAGAAACAGGTAACTCAAGCAGAAGATTAAAAGAAACGAAAGAAAAGGAAAATCTTTTTAACGCTCAGATCCACAACTCATCAGCAAAACTGAACCTTTACTTCATGTTTCATTTCTCGTCCAAAGCCGAGGCACCGACAACATAACAGAAACAAAACATCAGGAGATTAGAAGGAGTAAGGCTTCAACGCAGTGGCAATGGTGTAGCTTCGATAAAAGAAAAACAGGAAAAAGCAGAACTTACTCAAGATGGGATAAGTCGGGCTTTTGCTCGACGGGGAGACCATTTTCGCTTGCTTCCTCAACCTTTCACACGGACAAAAACCGAGAAACAAAGTCATGCCAAAACTAAAACACACGCCCATTCAAACAAATGGAGAAAAAAGGAAGTACCTTTGGAACAGTTGGCAGCGTACTGGTGTTGGCGGTAATGGTGATGGGGGCAGAGTTGACCGAATTGGAGGCGGAGGTTGGCGACTGCGGCTGTGGTGGTGGCGGAGGTGACGAAGAAGCCATTGTTTCTCTGAAAATTTTGCTATTTTTGCACACTGACTTATAGAAGTTAGAAAACCCAAGCACTGATGGGTCTATCGACAAGTGCAGGACACGAGTCTGCAACTTTTAAACGATACGAAAAATCGACACGACCCTGCACAACGCGACACAACCCAGTCGTTCTGACTCCGAGTCCGAACAAAATAGTCTGCAACCTCATATGGCAAATAAATGTTTTCCTCAATTTTTCTTAAGTAACACTTTTGCTTTTCGATCTTCTTCTTTTAACCTCATAATTATAATTGTGGATGCATTATTACGGCTCTATATTGGCAATAAGTTTCTGAGCTTATAAATCTTTATTATAATTGCATTATGAGAATTTTAGTAGAGTTTATTATTGGGTATTTGATATTCGAAGGAAAGATTTTGATTTTCATGTATTTAGAAATAAAAAGTTATGAAGTTAAATTTTTCATAAATTTATTATGGCTATTTTAAAATATTTTTTATAAAACTAATTAAGTATAAACACTACAATTCTATAATTGAACTGAATATGGTGAAATTGCAAAACTTTTTCATGGTGCTACCTTATTGAATCATGTTGTCTTATGGTTTATTTTATGTGGAAAGTATGTAAAGTTAATATAAAAATATATTTGTCAAATAGTTTAGAAGCGTGAAGTATATATTTGGTATTTCAATAAAATGACACGGTAAACTTGAAATTGTATTGTACGTTTAATCCGCAAGTCATATTTGGCACCACTTATAATGTCTCGTGTTTAAAAATATTACTAGTTGAATTTACTTAATACTTTTAACAAAGTTGTTACATTAAGTTTGATTGGCTAATCTTCTAGTTTAGTACATTAAATTGCTACTTGATATCGAAGTATGGGGTTGTTGGAATTCTTAATATCACCCATGCTTCATAGGACAATTGAGGTGTTACTTGATATTATCATCAAATATTATAAAATTAAAATAATGAATATCAAAATTAAAATTAAGTTACAATTTATTTAAATTTGTATGGATTATAAATTCTTTTTATTACATATAATTATGTTATTTGTTGAGTTTATACCATCTCTCTAGATTAATGGAATGCTTATTGCATTTAAGTAGTTACTTGTTTGCATATACTCAAAGTTTTGAATACCATATTAGCATTGATATCAGATTTATCTTTAAAATAATATTATATCGGTACTATTTTAGATAATTTTTTACAATTATAAATTAATTTTTAAATTTTATAAAATATATAATATAGTTCATAAACATATTTGTAACAGGAAATAAGAATTAAACATTAAATTCAAATGTTCAAAATAATTTCCAATACCAACAAATACGGACTAATACAATGCGTTCCAGTTGATATTGATCGATATTCAAATTTAGGATGGAACAGACTATTTTTATTTCATTTCAATTTAAAACCCTGCATATACTAGTTTTTCATATTTTTGGGCATTCTAACATTTAATAAATTAAATAATATTTAGAAACTTCATATTTAAAAATTTTTAAATTTAAGTTTTAGTGTTTAAATTAGAAATGCGTAAAATTTTTATTTAAAATTTAATTTATATTTAAATTACTTGTACAGTAAAAATTGAGTAAAATTTTTAATGATGAATTCCAGTTGTGATTACGGGAACCAATCGGAGCTTGAATTAGAAAGGCGTAATTCAAAGAAATATAAATGACCCCCGATATCGATAGCGGCCTCATCCTTCCATGTACCTCCTTATTCTCGAGAGGAGAGAAAACCCCCCAACTTTTTCCCCTAAAGTTTTATGCTAATTAGGGTTTTTCTTGTTTATCGATTTATTCTTCCTCCTCCAAAGAACTTTTTGTTGATTTTCCTTCCTGGAGCAACAGATCGTGATTGTATTCTTTTAATTTGCAGAACGGAGCTCGACGGTGTTCCCTCCGCCGTTGCTTGCGACGACGCTGCGACTCTTTGATTCTCATCATCAGAGGTTAGGAACTTCCGTTTTGATATTGCTTGTTTACTCTTATGCAAAGAGCGACACAGAAATGCATGTATAATCACACCAAAAGCCACTAACGTGTGTGACTTAGAGCTTTAGTGCAAGGCTTCTATGGTAGATTTAACTCTTTAAAAATTTTTATTAGAGTATATTTAATATCTCAATAATTCTTTGTCCTATGAGTTGTAATTAACAGGTTTTGAGGGTTATTCGGATTTATTAATGATCCACTTATCCTTAATCCTTTTTTCTGTTTGTATGAATCAGGTTAGATTAAACTATATTTTGACTAGTTAGAGTTGCCTCTCATCGTAAGGCAGTGGGATTGGGATTCATTTAACAGTGGTGTATTACTTGATTCTTTCTTGCAATAAATTGGATTAAGAAGTAATGGAGGACGTGAAACATAAATCTAGGAAGGAAGAATCTGAGAGGAAGGAAGAGGATTCGAAGAGGAGTCGAGATACAGATAAGGAGAAGAATGGAGAGAGGCATCGGGACCGAGACAAGAGGGATAGGAAAATCCGTCATAGTGAGAGGGAGAAGAGTGTTGATTCCGATGATAAACATGAAAAGGATAAAGAAAAGCGTAGGGATAGGGACAAGGATAAGACAAAGAGTAGGGATGATGACAGGGAAAGAGTGAGAGACAGGAAGAGAGATAGGGAAAAAGACAGAGACAAGGAGAGGGAAAGGGAAAAGGAAAAGGAAAGAGAAGAGAGGAGGGAAAGGACAAAGGAAAAAGATAGGGATAGGGAGAGGGAAAGGGAAAGGGAAAGAGAAAGAGAGAAAAAGGAACGTGATCGAGAAGAACGTGAGAGGGAAAGAGAGAGAGAAAGGGAGAGGAGAGAGCGTGATAGAGAAGAGCGGGAGAGGGAGAGAGACAGGGAGAGAGAGAGGGAAAAGAGGGATAGAGAAAGGGAGAAAGAAAGAGAAAGGAAGGCAAGGGAGAGAGTGAAACGCCGGGAGCACAGTAGTGATGACAATGATGATGATTCAAGGGAGCATATCAGAAAGCGAAGGAGGAGAGATGAAGATGATTGTAGAGAAAGATCCCTTGAACAGAGCATTAGCAGGGCAAATAGGCACAGAGATGATTGTGAGGACGGTCCTAGAGGAAACAGTGTTGAGGATGACTCTACTGAAACAGGGACGAAAACTCGAGAAGAGGAACTAGAAGATGAACAGAAGCGGTTGGATGAGGAGATGGAAAAGAGGAGGAGAAGAGTTCAGGAATGGCAGGAGTTGAGGAGAAAGAAGGAAGAATCTGAAAGAGAAAAGCATGGGGAAACAACAAATGTTGATGAACCTAAAACTGGTAAAGCATGGACTCTAGAGGGAGAATCTGACGATGAAGAAGTGTCTCCTGTGCGAAAATTGGAGACTGATATGGACTTGGATGAGAATTCAAAACCAGACAAAGATACTGCAGACACAATGCTGGTGGACTCTGAGAATGGGGAAGCTGCTTTGCAGAATGGGAATGATGGTGTTGATGGAGACGAGGAAATCGATCCGTTAGATGCTTTCATGAATTCTATGGTTTTGCCGGAAGTTGAAAAACTGAGCAATGCTGTCATTACTCAAAATGTTGGTGAAAATAAAATGGAATCTAACAAGGTACAAAAGGAGGAGCAATCAAATGGAGCTCACTCAAAGAAAACTTCCAATAAGTCTCTTGGTAGAATCATTCCTGGGGAAGATTCTGATTCAGACTATGGCAATAATGAGAATGAAGAAAATCTTTTGGCATATGAAGATGAAGATGATGATGAGTTCATGAAAAGGGTGAAGAAGACAAAAGCTGAGAAACTTTCTATAGTTGATCATTCAAAGATTGATTATGAACCCTTCCGGAAAAATTTCTATATTGAAGTGAAGGAGATATCAAGGATGACTTCTGAAGAGGTTGCTACTTACAGGAAACAACTAGAATTGAAGATACATGGGAAGGATGTGCCAAAACCCATTAAAACATGGCATCAAACTGGGCTCACAAGTAAAATTCTGGAGACAATAAAGAAGCTTAACTATGAAAAACCAATGCCAATTCAAGCTCAGGCACTACCCATAATTATGAGTGGCCGAGACTGTATAGGTGTTGCGAAAACTGGCTCTGGCAAGACCCTTGCATTTGTGCTGCCAATGTTGAGGCATATTAAAGACCAGCCACCTGTGGAAGCTGGAGATGGCCCAATTGGGCTCATAATGGCGCCTACAAGGGAGCTTGTTCAACAAATCCACAGTGATATAAAGAAGTTTACCAAGGCTCTTGGTATTAGGTGTGTGCCTGTATATGGAGGTTCTGGCGTTGCCCAACAGATTAGTGAACTAAAGCGAGGAACTGAAGTTGTTGTCTGTACTCCAGGAAGGATGATTGACATACTTTGCACAAGTGGTGGAAAGATTACAAATCTGCGAAGAGTTACCTATCTGGTTATGGATGAAGCTGATCGTATGTTTGACATGGGCTTTGAACCTCAAATCACTAGAATTGTTCAAAATATTCAACCAGATCGTCAAACTGTACTATTTTCTGCTACATTCCCTCGACAGGTTGAAACTTTAGCTCGTAAAGTATTGAGCAATCCTGTAGAAATACAGGTTGGTGGTCGGAGTGTGGTCAACAAGGATATTACTCAGTTGGTTGAGGTGAGGCCAGAAAGTGATAGGTTCTTAAGATTGTTGGAAATACTTGGTGAGTGGTATGAGAAGGGAAAGATTTTGATATTTGTCCACACACAGGAAAAATGTGATGCTTTATTTAGAGATTTACTCAAGCATGGTTATCCTTGCCTGTCACTTCATGGGGCAAAGGATCAGACAGACCGGGAATCCACTATTGCAGATTTTAAAAGCAATATCTGCAATTTGCTGATTGCAACAAGTGTTGCAGCCAGAGGTTTAGATGTTAAGGAGCTTGAACTAGTGATCAACTTTGATGTTCCAAATCACTATGAAGACTATGTTCACCGAGTTGGTCGGACAGGCCGTGCTGGTCGCAAGGGCTGTGCCATAACATTTATATCTGAGGATGATTCCAGATATGCACCAGATCTTGTCAAAGCACTGGAGCTTTCTAAGCAAGCCGTTCCAGAAGACTTGAGGGCTATTGCTGATAGTTTTATGGAAAAGGTTAATCAGGGGCTTGAGCAAGCCCATGGAACTGGTTATGGTGGAAGTGGTTTCAAATTCAATGAAGAGGAGGACGCAAAGAGGATTGCAGCAAAAAGAGAACAGGCAAAAGAATATGGCTTTGAGGAAGACAAATCAGATTCAGAAGATGAAGATGAAGGGATAAGAAAGGCAGGTGGCGAGTTTTCACAGCAGGCTGCCCTTGCTCAGCAAGTAGCTGCAATTGCTGCTGCCTCTAAAGCAAATACATCGGCGCTCCCAACTCCCATCTCTGTTTCTCAATTGCTTCCCAATGGTGGAGTGCCTGTTCCCTTGCCAGGTGTTGGCTTGAGTGGCCCAGGTGCTGCAACAGTTTTGCCTGGGACTGGGTTACCTGTTGGTGATGGGGCTGCTAGAGCAGCGGCGCTGGCTGCTGCCATTAACTTGCAGCATAACCTGGCAAAGATTCAAGCTGATGCAATGCCTGAACATTATGAAGCAGAATTGGAGATTAATGATTTTCCTCAAAATGCACGGTGGAAGGTTACTCACAAAGAAACATTGGGCCCTATTTCAGAATGGACTGGTGCTGCCATTACCACCAGAGGACAATATTTCCCACCTGGTCGAGTAGCAGGACCTGGAGACCGCAAGTTGTACTTGTTCATTGAGGGTCCCACTGAAGTGTCAGTGAAGAGAGCTAAAGCAGAGTTAAAGCGAGTTTTGGAAGACATCACTAACCAGGCGCTCTCTCTTCCTGGTGGGGTTCAAACAGGCAGATATTCTGTTCTATGAGTGTGAGAACTCAATCCCTTTCTCAAACTAGTATATTGTATTTGGACTCCAGTTGTCTCAACATTGGTGATTGATTAAATACTCACCAAAGATTTATATTACAAATTTTCCATATAATTATTTGTCCTTGTATATTCTGTTGATTGTTTAACTTGAAGACACGTAAAAGTTGCTTTTGTAGATTATATTGATCCAAAAATTGAATAGTCATTAATTATCTTCCAGAAATGGAACAAACTTAATTATAAAGTCAGGAAGGATTAGGAGATATGTTAATGATCTGGACCTATGATGAGTAGTAATAAGGTTTCTGTTATCTTCCACATTAAGGAAATTGCTTGACTCTGGTCCATTTATTTTCCTGCCTCCTAACTGATTTTTCTACTATTGTACTACCGCCATGGGATGAAATTGATTGGATAAGATGCCAAGAGAGGTTGTTTTCTTCATTATTGTGACCATAGTTTTAATTTCCAGTCTCCTTATTTCTAAATGTGCTTTAGCTTCTGGGGTTGGTCCCAAGATTCTTAATTTGTTCTCGGATTCTGATGTCTTCCCCCTCTTTTAATTTCTTTTCTTTTTCTGTTTCTTTTTCAACCATTTTCTATGGAGGGATGAATTAAGCATAGGTTCGAATGTTCAATATTCTTTCTACCCATACCATTGCAGCCAGGGTGTTGTTGATGTGGATATCTGGTGCGATGAGTCTGCTTTTTCCTTCACTTCAAATGCACATATATGTTGGCTGATTTCTTGTCTCCTAGTCTGCCATAGTATCTTGTCTCCTTGTCTTATGAGTTACTGGGTATGATGCATAATTTGTTTCTTTTTGCAGGTATGGTTGCTAGATGCTATCTTTCATTTGTTCAGCCTTTTGGGGTTTGCAGTTTATATTTCGAGATGGATGTTGGACCTTGCTGTAATGATGTTCGGCAAGTTGATATACATGCTCATCTTTTGTAATCCTTGGGTAACGGACAGGTGAGTTGGGGATTTGTGTGGGGCAGGCCTAACCGCTAAATGAACTCGTTCCCCATGGTTATATGCTCTAATATTAATATTATTAGGCTGAGGGCTATCTGCAGGCTATGTTAAGCCTAGAGATAGAAGTGCCAGTGATTCGATTGTTGATGTTTTACGGTGCTCTGGTATTCATTGGATTTCAGAATTTGCATTTACAATACAAAATTTTCTGACATGGATCATTTCAGGTTGTACTTATAATTAATTACATTTCTTATCTGATCATTTGCTTGGATATATAGGTTAGGAAAACAGTATGGTATATAATTCTTGTTTCCGTTGTCATCCTCGAGGTTCATTGATCACCGTATATGATAACTTCCGTCCTTGAAATGCAACTGCACGCAAAGGTTCAATTCCTTAACGTGAAAGAATTCAATAAGAACTGAAGCCCGGGAGGTTTTTATCAATTGCGGATGGAATTGTGTGGTTTGCAAGGGTAATGTACGAGTTATGAAGTTGGGTGCAGAAAATAGCAAATTGAATGTTTATTAGTGTAGTGTAAGGAGTAATAGGGAAGTAGAATGTTTCTTAAATATTCAAAATAAACTTTTAAGGTTTTAAAATATGTTTAAAATAAACCTTGCCCCTTAATTTCGTTAATCATTTGTCAATTCTTATCTTTTATGACAAGTTCCAATTTGTTATTAATCGAAAAATTATAATGGGTCTCACAATGATGGTGTATTTGACTAGGAGAAGGTTTTCTCCTGTTGCAGAAAATGGCTCCATGTTAAAATTTTTTTTGAAGAGCTTCTATCTGGACGATCGCTTCTGGACAGCTTCCGTAATGGCGTCTAATTTGCCAGTAGCCCACTAAACACTACCAAGTCTATTAATTCTGCTGGTGAGCCAACCACTGCATGTATGAAGGCAATAAATGCCTTGTGTATATCATCTGTGTTTTTTGATGTATTTGATAGAAAATGTCCAAAGTAATAACTGAAGACTTCTATCTGTCCTCGACAAAAACGAACTAGTGTAAGGATTTTGAAAGAGGTACTTTGCCTGTATTTTTAAAATTCCTCTCCTGGACTGTTTGTCACGGAGATTTTGTCTGAGTGGGCGGTGGGAGTTGTTGTCTAGAAGGGATGCGTCGAGAGACCAAGCTCTCTCGTTTTTCCTTTAACACGGCACCATTTTTTGTAAGAGGAGAAGACCTTCTCCTGGTCAAACGCACCATTTCATCGTTTTGTAGGACTCATTATATATATTTTTATTAATAACAAGTTGACATGTGTCATTAAAAAAGGTAAGAATTGACCGATGATTAACGGAGTTAAGGGATAAGGTTTGTTTTAGACATGTTTTAAAATTTTAGGGTTTATTTTTTAATATTTATAAAATGTTAAGGTTATGAATGGGGAATAATAATTTTATAAGTGATAAATTTTGTAGGATTTTTTTAATTGAATAACAAATTTTTAAAATTTTTCAATTAAGTGATCAATCTTTAAAAAGCTTTTCAATTAAGGTAAAAATGTTAACTCTATTAAGTTACAGCTGACGTGACAAATGAATTTGTTATAATAGCATCACGTGGCAAATGAAGCACATCATTGTTCACATGTACACTTTTCTAAATTTTTTAATTTAGCGAGTAACTTTTTAAAAAATTTCAATTCAATAAATAATTTTCTAAAATTTTTTCAATTTAGTGAGTAATCTTATAAAATTTACTTATTTTTAATAAAATTAACAAGTAATTAATACATCATTATTTTATTAATAAGTATTGTATAATAATTTTTAAGTTTAATTAACAAATACATAACTTATCATTTCAAAAGATTAAAAATTATACAGTTAATTATATATATATATATATCATAATTTGAGCATAGTTAAAAAATAAATTTAAATTGTAATTATGTCTAGTACAAAAAGTATGTATCTTTATATATTATTTTTTAAAACATAATTAAATAAGTTCAATATAATTCAACAATTATTCATAATTAAATATATTCAATTGTTAAATATTTTTGAATAATTGAAAATTATTCTATTGAAAATATAATTTTTACAATATAATTGTAAAATTAATTATAATTTAAAATTATTTTATTTCAATAAAATAGTTTTTAATATTTTGAAAGAATAAGTTATATATTTATTAATTAAACTTAAAAATCGTTATACATTATTTTTGAATAAAATAATAGCGTATTAATTACTTATTATTTTTGTAAAAAAATTAATTTTAACCTCAATTGAATCAATTTTAGAAGTTGACAATTTCATAAAGTTGTTCACTAAATTAAAATTTTTTTAAAAGGACGCTTACTGAATTGAAAAATTTTTAAAGTATGAAAAGTGTACACATAATTAATGACATGACACTTTTGCTACATGGATGGTGACGTGATAAGTTCATTTAGCACGTTATCATTAACTTAACAAAATTAAAGTTTTTACTTTAATTGAAAACTTTTTAAAGATTGATCACTTAATTAAATTTTTTTATATATTTGTCACTTAATTAAAAAAAATTTAAAAATTTATCACATCTATAATTATTATCCTTATTTTTTTAATATCTTCAAATATTAGGATTTGACCTATATTTTACTCAAAACCTTAAAATTTAAAAGGTATTTTTTACCTATAGTTGAACATCCGTTTGTCAAGAAAACGAAGCCATGTCATCAGAGTTGCTATGATTCCCATTCGAATAAACAATATTTAGGAGAATAAAAGAAGGTTGTAAAAAGTGTTCTCTCCTACCATGTAATTTTATTGTCATGATCTCTTTGAAAATAAATGTCATGCTATTCCAAATAAAGGAATATAATATTAGAGTCAACCTTGAAATTTTTATTTTATTGCTCAAATTAAGACAATATACAAGCATTAGATTGTGAGAAATCAAGTTGCAAATCATATAGTAGACGAAATAACATATATATATATAAAGTTAAGATCACTTTATTTTATAATAATATTAAATAAAAAATAATCAAATCTAAGTTTAAATTCATATTGTGTTTCATATTTACATCTTTTTCAGGACTCATAAGAGATGAATATATCACTTGAATCATACACGCATTTGACTTTTAATCAAGGCTTTAAAAATTAAACTGAACTAACTAGTTCAATCAAAAATTAAACTAAACTACCCAGTTTAATTGAATTAATAAAAAATTGACCATTTAACTGAGTCAATTTTATATAATACCCTTTAAACTTAAAAATCGGTCAGTTAATTTAAAGCAGAGCTTAATCGATTTTCAATCAATCGGTTCCAATAATAACTAGTGAGTCGTATCCATCACCCCTCTTGTCTTCATAATCATCACCTGCATTCTATGACATCTGATGAATCCTCTTCAGCTCTACTAATACCATCATCATCATCTTCTTCTTCTTCCTCTAACTAGGTCTATATGCTCATGGCCTCTGCATCTGGAGCGTAAATTGATACTTTTCTACTGGAATTTGGCATTTTTCTTCAGGGTGTTAATCAATGAACATAATTCTAGGAAAAGAAAGAAAAAATGGATAGGAGAAGTTTTTATGGTAAAAGCTACAGAAATGAACAATAAAGAAAGAACCTATTATAAAATAAAGAATACCGCAAAATCAGAAATTCATTGTATTTTGTTGTGTATAGAAATACATAAGTGTAACTAGTATTTATAGTGGTTAAAGTGATCTAATCTAAACTAATCTCTTGAATTTCAATCTTAATTAATCTCAATCGGAATCCAATCGTGATCTCCTAAAATCATGCTAATCTAATCTTAATTTCATAAACTCATTCTAACACCCCCTCTCAAACTTAAGGTGGTATTGGATATGTCAACTTGAGTTTGCTTACAACATGCGAAAACAGGAAACAAAAAAAAAAAACAAGACGGTGTCGGTGGATCTCGGCAGAAAACAGAATAGAAATAGAGTAGGAAATGCTCCAATGAGTAGCTGATGCAAGTAGGTAGAAGACATGCCAAACAGGAAGAGCAGATGATACTAACGTCAAGTTCATGGACTGATGACAGGACATTAGAAACACTGCAAAAGCAGGGACTGACGACAGGACGTGATAAAATAGGAACAAGCAATGTTGCAAAATTAGGGACTGACTATGGAACGTCAGAAAATAGGAACAGGCAATGCTGCAAAATTAGGGATTGACGGCGGAACGTCAGAAAACAGGAACAGACAACACTTCAAGATTAGAGACTGACGACGGGACGTCAGAAAATAGAAACAGACAGTGCTGCAAAATCAGGGACTGACAGCGGGACGTCAGAAAACAGGAACAGGTAGCACTTCAAGAGCAGGGACTGATGACGGGACATCAGAAAATAAGAACAGATGTACAAAGACATTGGGTAGTTGGCAGAGACGTCTAGTGGCGGCGGATCTAAGAAGAAATCAAGACAAGGTTGGAAGACGATGACAAGGCAGAAAATAGAACTAGGCAAAGGCAAATCTGGGCAGAGAATGATCAAAGCGCTAACAACAATAAAAAAACAGAGAAATAGAATCGGCAGTAGACAGAGCATAACCAAGACAAAACATAGACATGGGTAGACAGATCTGGCGATGAACACTGAAGCCTTAGACAGATACTGGCAGCATATGGGCACTAAGATGAGGGCGAGGCGCGAAGCAAAATCGCACGGGACTGATGGCTAGTGTGGCTAGTAGCATAAGAGCACAAAGGTGAGCTGTGGGGCACACTACTGACAGCGAATGCGAGTTTGGGTTGGTGTAGCTATTATCGGTGAGAGCAGATCTAATCAAGAACATAAAGCAGAGAGTGATCTTTGGTGAAGTGAATATGCAAATAGAGGATAAGGAGCTCTGCACACTAGGTGTTTGACAAAAACTCTCAAAGGCTAAAAACTGATGCCACAATGGCTGGCCTAGCAGATGGGGAGTGTCGGAGAGAGGGACCGTGAGGATGGAGGCTATCAGTGGCGAGCAAAAGTAGGCAATTGGGCAGTGGTTAGGTATCAACCGATGGAGGCAGTAAACTGAAAACCAGCCGGTGGCAGAGGATTTGATGATCAGAAACTAGTATGGTTGTCGTCTGGGTCGTCAAGCAGAGAGGGATGACTATCATCTAGGTCGTCGAACAGAGAGGGATTCATCCTAGATCTTGAACAAATCTGCCTCTCGAGGAGAATATGCTGGCTGGAGATCGTCTGAGAGAGGGATAGAGCCATAAGGAGGTCAGTAGCGGGGCACGGGGCAAAGCAAAGAGACATAGGACTGACAACGGTGATGATGTGCAGTGGCGGCTATAGTTGAGTGAAGCAGCGGGTTAGGAAGACGCGGGTTGGGTCGGGAAGATGGGTCGCAGGTTAGGTTAGACTGTGCAGTGGATTGATAAAGATTGATGTGGGCTAGGTCCGTCAACTAATGGACCCTATGGGCTCTAAGGTATAATTGGTTCAGTGATGGAAAATCAGAAATAATGGGTCAGGCCTGGGCAGATGAGTAACAGCTGGGCAAAAAAGAACTCGTCTGGGTACAACATGATGCAGAAAAGAAAAACAGGATAGAGAATCGACCACCCTCCATAAATTAGAGGATTCAAAACCGGAAAAAAAGAACGTGGCTCTGATACCATATTATAAAACAAAAAATACTCCAAAATAAGAAATTCTTTGTATTTTGTTGTGTATAGAAATACAAAAGTGTAACTAGTATTTATAGTGGTTAAAGTGATATAGTCTAAACTAATCTCTTGAAGTTTAATCTTAATTAATCTCAGTCAGAGTCTAATTGTAATATCCTAAAATCATACTAATCTAATCTTAATCTCCTAAACTCATTCTAACATAACCAATGTTGTAAATGCTTGGATGACAAGTCTATGACATACGGGATTGATTTAGGAGTTTAGTAAAGATGGGTAGATTTGAACTTGTAAATAGAGAAATGAGGGTTCATGTTCAAAGTTTTGAATTCTGTTCCGTACCAGTCGAAAAACGGAATAGAATTGACTTGTTTTATATCAGATTTAAATACCGATTAGAACCCGTCGTATCGAAAAAATAATTAAAAAAATTTTTTGAAAATTTTTTTAAAAACAAAAATTTTGTATTTTGACATTTTCTAAGTTTAAAGTTAAGTTAAAAACTATACAATATAATACATTTATAGACTATTTTACAAATTTTATAAAATTTAAAATTAATTTATAATTTTAAAAAATTATTCGAAGCGGTACCGATATTGACCGATACCGGTACGATACCATTTCAAAAATAAATTTAGTATTAGTACTGGTATGATATTCAAAATATTGTTCATGTCTTATGAAATCAAGAAGAAGGGAAAAAAGAGAGAGAGTAGATCTTGAAGTAATTGATAGGGTTTAGTAATACATCAGGCTGTTTTGAGGACAGAGAAAAATATGAGATTTAATTTGCTATCAAATCACTGTCACATCACCTATTATAAAGGATTCGTTTTAAAGAGGCTCTTAAGATATTAGATGCTTTGTAAATGTTCTAATTACGGCGTTAATGTTAAATGTGACCTACAGCTTCCTCTTAATTATAAATGTATAAATCATATTACATTAAACTCACTTTATTATTTAATTTATTAAGTATAAATTTAGTAAATCATATACTAATAATTAAAATTTAATATTAATTAAAATAACTTTAAAAAGATAATTTATAAAAAATAGATTTATCACAACAAATAAATTAAGAAAATTCATTAATGATTAGTAATTATTTTATTTTATTTTAATAAAATATTTTATTTTTATTTATTATCATAATATTTATATTTTATTAGTTTATATTAATTTACATAGGTTTTATAATGGTTGAATTTTTAAACCTTAAATTTCTTTTTTTACCGATTCGATGATCAATCTGATTTTTAAAACTTTGCTTTTAATAGTATTTACTAATTAATTTTGAAGAAATTCAAGAGTCTTTTGGCATCACTTCAATTTTTTGTTTTATTTCATATTTTTGTGTTTTTTTATTTTTTAATAAAAAAATATAAACCTATTTAATTGATATTTGTAATAAAAATTGAAAATAAAAATATATTTGGTTAAGATTTATGATAAAAACTAATTTAATGGTGAAAATTAAATATAAAATAAATTTAAATTTTTAGATCAAAACACTCTTGTACATCTTAAAAATATATATTAGTTAATAGATTATAATAATTATTCAATGTAGAAAATTTTATTTTCAAAACATTTCTATGTTTCTATTTCTACTTTTCTAATATTGTAAACAAAAAAAATAAAATAGCATATAACGAAACATATTTTTTTTCCTTTATTTATCATTTCTTGAAATAAAAAATAGAAACAAAAAATGATGCACTTTTGAGAGGAAAAAAATGAGAGGTGCTATTTTTTCTATTGTTTTCTTCATTTATATAAGAGAAGGATAAGATTTTTCTCAATATTAAAATAATTAAAGTCTAATTATAATTTTAATTATATTGTGATTGTAATAAAATCAAATATCATATATTTGATTTTTGAAGTATTTGAAACTTCATAATTAAGTTCAACTTAATTAATTTTACACTTTAGCTAATTTGTTTTTGTAGCTCATTAGATTGATAATGATTATAATTTGTAATTTTAATTCACAATTAAAATTAAATAAATTAAAATTATTTATTTATTTTTAATTCTCTAATTAAAAAATTATAATTATAGATAAAAATTGGCATCTAATAATACATTATGACCATCTAAATATTAAGAATGTTAAAGCGATTTTAACTTAACATGATCATATAATTTAATTCCTTTGTTATATAATATTTTGATTAGATATAGATTATGGACTTAGTGTCTACTTTATTTAAATCCAATCATAT
>JAOXYD010000007.1:7942940-7964427 GCA_028565735.1 Pinacopodium congolense
ATCTACAATGTCAATCTTCATACAAACATTACTATCCACTGGTTTCTTCAAAGATTTTCTCATGTTAAACTCAACCTACTCATCACCAATTCTCAAAACTAACTTCCTACCATGCACATCAACTAATGCCCTACCAGTATTCATAAAGGGCCTACTTAAAATCAATGGGCAGTTCCTATCTTCTTCAAAGTTCAATACTACAAAGTCAACCGAAATTATAAATTTATCTACTTTTACCAGAACATCTTCAACTACCCCAAGTGGCCTCTTTATGTATTGATCCACGAGATGAATAAGCATGGATGTTGGCTTGACGTCTCCTAGCCCTAATTTTCTGAAAATAGACAATGGCATCAAGTTAATACTTGCACCTAAATCACATAAGCATTTAGAAAATTCAAAATCACCAATAACACATGGAATAATAAAACTCCCTAGATCTTGTAGTTTTGAAGGCATGTTACTTGAAATAATTGAACTAAAAGTCTCCATTAAGGTCATTATATAGTTTTCCTCCCAAGTGCAATTACGTGTCAATATAGCTTTAAGTAATTTTAGTCATACACTCTAATGTCTCTACCAAGGATAGGTTTATTTAAAGCTTCTTCAGTTTCTCTAAAAACTAGGAAAACTAAGCATCTACCTGATGTTATCTCACCCTTTGTGGATATGAAATCTTAAGTTTGTAGGGTGGTGGTGGTATGTTAGGCCTCTTCTTATTTCTCTGCCTCCTTCTCTTCTTCTATCTCCTTGCCTTTCCTTGTCTCTTGGTTATCCTTTTACACACTCAACTCCTCTAACTATTTGCTACTCCTAAGTGTGATCACTTTAAGTTACTCCTTCGGGTTAGCTTCAGTGTTGCTCGGTAGGCTACTTGCATGTCTAAAAGGCATAGCATTGGCAAGTTGACCTATCTGCACTTCCAAGTTATGGACAGATGATGCATTGTTCCTAATGATTTGATCGAATTTGGCCTCCATCCACTTTTGATTGTCCTTTTGGCTTGCTAACTTAGTGCCTAATACATCCATCAGCTTTTCCATCATTTTCTCCATCTTACTCTCCATCCTACTCTCCAAAGCACCAAGGCAATCTTATTGAAATCCAAGATGTCCTTGTGCTCTCACTTGGCCACCTGTATTATTATAACTGTAAGAAAAATTGGGGTGGTTTTTTCTCCCAGGGTTATAAGAGTAGGGGTTATTACTTCTTTGAGGCTAGTCTACGAAATTTATCTGTTCAGTGCCAACAGCTCCTAATAAGAAACATCCTGTTTTATCATGGTTGTCTTATCCACATAACTCACACTGTAATTGCATAGCTTTGGCTGAACATAAAGATGCTCCTTGCATATTGTTGAATTGCCTAGGAAGGGTCGTAATCTGAGCTTGTAGTGCTATTATTGAGTCAACTAGTATCATCCCTTTTTGCTCCTTTGGCCCTAACATACTCTTCTCACTTGACCACATACAACTATTGCTCGCCAACTCTTCTAAAATTCCATGAACTGCCTCAATGGTTTTCCTCATCAAAGATCCCCTAGTAGCTGCATCTATAGTCCCCCTAGTGTTTTGAGTAACTCCGTTATAGAATGTCTATAGGAAGAACTCTTTTGGAAGGTTGTGATTTGGGAAACTTCTCTATAACTCTTTGAACCTCTCTCAAGCTTCATATAATGACTCACCATCACCTTGTTGAAAATTTCTAATTTCCTTAATGATCTCGGTAGTTTTTGTCAAGGGGAAGTACTTAGTAAGGAAGGCTTGGGCTACTTGCTCCCACGTAGTAATTTGTCCTAAATTGAGCGAGTTATACCATACCTTTGCTCTATCTCTTAAAGTGAAAGAAAATAGTCTGAGTCTCACAGCATTATTAGACATACCTTGAAACCAAAAAATATCATATGTCTCTAAGAAGTTGGATAGATGGGCATTAGGATCTTCCACTATCAATCCATAGAATTGGACACTATTCTAGAGGATATTCAGGAGTGCTGGCTTAATTTCAAAATGGTTTGCCGTGATTGTAGGCCTTGTAACTCCTTGTGGACTAAATCCGAGCCTTATAAAGTCCATCAAAGTTCTCTCAGTCATTCCTTGTTCTCCTTCTTCAGCCATATTTCCCTGCATAATGTCTTTGTGTTTTACTCTTCTCAGTTCTCGTTCATGTCTTATTATATCTAAGAGCTCTTCGTCACTCACTTCGATAGATTTTTGTGTACTCCTTGTGTTCATACACTTGTAAAGACACAAGAAAAAGTATCAATAAAACTTAAATTAAAGTTACCCAAATCAAGTAAGATGTTAAAATATCAATCTCCGACAATGACGCCAAAAACTTGTTTACTAGTTTTAACTTCACTGCAAGCATACAGGTCGTAACTTGTAGTATAATTGATATAAATCCCATAAGGATTGAATCTAGACACCTAACGATCTGAAATTCACTTTGTTTAAGGTAAAATAAGATTGTAGAAATTGAAAATTAAACTTAAACTAAAACTGACGAAACTTGAATAAAATAATCATAAAATAAAGTAAAACAAAGAAGATACTCAATAGTAGAGACTTAAGGGTTAGTCTATCTTTATTTATCCTCATTTATCTTATCGATTTAATTATGTTTGACCCAAGATTTTCTAAAGTTTCATTGCCCTCTTTTCAGGTGTAACTAATTGTCCCTAATTAAAGTAACATAGAATTAGTCTGCAATCTCTCAATTTATAAAGCCTTTCCTAAATACTCGACTAAATGTGAAGCAATCATATAGGTAATTAATAAAATAGTTAAGATCTCTCTTTAACCACTTATTAATTTGTTAATTGCAAGTCTGTTAAGTTACCAACTCTTGTTGCGCACCTTAACTCAAATAAATCAAAACAATCACTCGATTCGAAGTGATTATAAGCTTAATAATCAACACAAATAATTATGCATTAAATTAATAAGATAAATTAATAAGAATAAAGTTAGATAAATAATTTAAGAACAATCCCTAAACTAGATTTAGCAATCCATAATCATATTCAAAAAAACAATATTTAGATTAAAAATCAAAAGAAAAGCAAAGAAAAATAGAAAACTAATGGTGTAAGTTAAAGCCTTCTTTTTAGGAAAATCTAGACAGCACTTGTTGAATCTTGGTCTCCTCTCCAAAATTGTGTTCTTCACCTTCTTTCTCTCCTAAAAAACCTTATTTTCTGTCATGGATCTCTCTTAGGGTTAGAATGTTGCTACTAGGTTAATTCTCATGACCTTTTAATCCTAAAAACTCATAAAACACATCCCTACAAATTTTGCCACGTCACCCTGCTAAATTAGTTTTTTTTCAACTTTGACCTTTGCTTAGTATTTTCATTATATCTTCATCTACAGACCTCCTTTTGACCTGAAATTTGATATGTAGGTTCCTCACATGTTGTTCTAACTTTTATAAATTGTCATTGCAATTTGAGTTCTATCAGGGTATCTAATGCATCACAGAAAGTGCAATGTGAAAACTAATGCTGATTTCGAGTTTCATTCGTTACCTACAATTCCAAGCATCAAAATGCTTCAATCCATTTCTTAAATAAGTTCATATTTTACCCTAAAACACTAAACAATACCAAAAACAATTAAACACTTAAAAGATAATGAAAAGGGATGTAAAAGTTCATACTAACTAAGTTTAAAACATATAAACAATACTTAAAACACCTAAAACAACCTAGAAACATATTATGAAAACACACTTATCACTACAAAAACTTTAGACCCATCCATACTGATTTTGGTATTGCTAACACATAGCAAATCAAATAATAAAAAACTTTATTTACTGCTTATTTATATAGTAAATCAAGGGATATGAAAATGCACTTGATATGGTGAACACATAACAAATGCGATGCAAACATGAATATTTTGACTAATGTAGATTATCTATAGCTTATGAATATAGCTACCTATGATAAACACTACACTTAAACAAGTTACTCAATTTAACCAACAGATAAGATACAACTTCCCTTTTATTTTTTTCGTTCAACTAAATCAAATATCATTGTTATTACTCACAAAACCTATTGTTTAGTTTTGTTTAGCATAAGAGGTCATACTACTCAGTTTTCTTCTTATTAGCAATTATTCCAAGTTTTGTAAGCATAATGTCCTACCTTTCTAATGCACGTAACACAACTTCATATTCAAAGAAGTTAACCATACCAAAGTGACCTAATAACTAAAGTGAAAAAATCACGAATTCACAAATTGTTCCTAGAATAAATTGATTCAAACAACTCACTGACAACATGTATCGAATTTATACCTAATTGTGGTTGCACGTTCACAACACAGATCTGGGATACCCCTCTTTTTATGGGCTAGACATCAATCTTCGCTTAATTTAGCTGCAATTGATGGCCAACCTAGCACCGATAATAGTAATTGACGAAAAGGGAGAACCCTTTACAGGTTGCATATTTTCGAACACAAACATAAGAATGAAATCCCTTAACCTAACTTCTAATCCCTCTAGCTACCACTGCCAAAAATCCTGGATCCAAAGTTAGGTAATTATTAAATCGAAATATAAATTTCCTTCTAACTAGCAAGCCTATTTCATTGATACAAATAGGCGTATAGTTTGAGAATCTTTGGTTATTAAAAGATGCAATACTCTCCCTAAACATACTAATCCATAAGCCATTTACTAAGGCTCTATCGAGCTTCTTCCTAATTAACCAATGACCCTATTGCTTGTCACTCTAAGCAAAAAAAGGGGCCTTCATATTAAGGTCCTCCACATCTATTTTTAAGACACACTACTAAAAGTCGTAGGTGAACTTTTTGAGGAAAGCATTCCCTTTTTCATCTAATAGGGCTAAAGCAGTATTAAAATCACCAATAATCATCCAAGGGTCATCTATACCCTCCTAAATTTCTTCCAAATTCCTCCATAAGGAATTTTGTTGAAGTCCAAAGATAGAAGCATAAACTACAGTCAGTTGAATGGTGTATGATAGTTGAACCAGTCTGAGTTCCAGGTGAATATACTGGTCAAACATATAGGTATGCTTCACCTATACCCTTCTTAGATCTAAATCAATAATAATTCTCCCATAGTAATGGGCTACATGATTGGTAATTAAAGTCCAACTTGAATTGGATAACTTTTCCTTACTCATAGCTTCGACTCTTAGTTTGGTTTCCAAAAGAGTACACCATAGGTTTTATTTCTTTAATATAATACCTCAAAAGCTGATAGGACCATTAATACCCCTTACATTCTAAAAAGTTAATCCATTGAAAAAGAGAGGATGAGGATTGAGCACTACTATGAGTTTTCATTTTAGACCTCCTCCTATCCTTGATTCTAAGGTTTTGACCCTTAGCTTTAACACTGTTGAGATTATTAGGCATTCGGTTCTAAGTTCCATCCTTGGCCTATAAGAGCATCTCCCTTGTATCTACCTCATTACTTCCTTAGTCTTCTCCCCCTAGGGGGCCAATCACCAGACTATTAGCCTCCAAATTTGCACCCTAATTCACTATTAAAAGGGAGCTAGCTCCATCCTCTTGTAGCCCTTCCACTTCCTAGTCTCTTAGCCCTTTAGCTTTATAATCCTACATCTCTACAGGCTCTAAGACTTTAGGGGTTATTCCTACGATATCTTGTAATCCAACACCTATCCTTTGTATGTTTGAATCAATCTCGCAAGTTCTAGTTTCTAAAGGACCAAGTAACTGTTTATGATTACCCAAATCTTACATGTTAAACTTCTTTATTTGACTATTTGAAGTGTTTTGCTCCTCCACACTCCCTAAAGTAGGCAGTGGATTGGCACTACTTGTAAAAGAGTGATTAACCCTTACACTATAAATTAGTTGCAATTTCGAATGCTTAAGGTTTTCAACTCCAAGCTCTAATATCTCTTTAAAAGTATCTACACTAGAATCCTGCCTTATGGCTAAGTGTTGTGCATTGCATTGAGTTTAGTAGATTCACTAGCAACGTTAAGTTCCATATCAGTCCCACTCATAAACTTCCTACTAGTAGATCTTCGAACTTTTTCAAAAGCTTAACAATAAGCCTTCATTGATAAGTGATTTTCACTTCATCAAGGAATAATTCAGTCATCTCATTTGTAATGTCTGGCAATTGCTCACCAATATCAACTATAACATACACTCTAGCATAACTTATTTTCTTCATCATCACTATTGCTTCATCCATACCTATTAGTTTGTCTATATAACTTGCTAAGTGACTTAAGCTCTTTGTAGTCCAATATTTAAGTGGAATATTATGACTATTTATCCATATTGATTCCGATATAATCTTGAGTTCCTTTAACTGGATCCTTGGTCTCCATTTTTGCAAGGAAAATAAGCGAATTATTAAAATACCAAGGCATATAATAAAGAACTTTCTATGCATTAGATGTTGCACAGAACTTAAAGAGAAATAAGTTATCATTAGTAAGTAGTACTTCCTATAATCCCATAGTTTTCCATTTCTTCTGTGCCCACAAGTTGAGAAGAGGAAAAGCTGGCTGTTTGTCAAGAAAGAATCCAATAACGGTGGAGCTCCTTTTTCCAACACCACCTTTGAGAGTCTCAATTGGAGGAACCACCAACTCCTTACCATGTTTTAAATAAGGGGGCAAGTATTCCAAGATGGAGTCTGGGGCATTATCACTTAGCACTTGCTTCTAAGATCTATTCATCGACTTAATTGGGGAGGAATCAAAGTTTTGTTTAACAATTGAAGGAGCAGGCTTAGATGAGGAAGGATCAGATTAATTAGGTACACTCTAACAAAAGAAGGCTGAGGCTAAACAATAGAAGAGAGCTACGGAGGAGAAAGTTCAGTTGATTCAGAGCAAGGGGTGAAGGGGGAGGCAAGGGTGGAAAATTAATGACGTGATTGATATGGATGGAATGAACCATCTTCCCAAAAAGGAAAGGAGCCCTAGGGAAAAGATAAAATAAAATACCAAAAAGAGAAAGACTCGAGGTGGCAAAAGGAAGCAAAAGTAAGAGAAATCTAAGGAGAGTAGCCGAAAAGAGAAAAGGAAGAGAGTTGAGAAGAAACCAGGAAAGCCAAGTAGAAGAGGAGAACATAATAATGCTTTAAAGAGGAAGCAAGAAGAATTAACCTGGGAAGAGAGAAGGTAAAGCCTTTCTCTCTAAAGCCATTAGGAACTCACAATTCGTAAAAATGACACAATATTTACAATACACATTTATTTAATTATTAAAAATTTTATTTTAATTATTAAAATATTAATGAATAAAGTTTAAAATTATTTAAGTTCTTATACTTTGATAAACTGTCAATTAAGATTCTTATATTTTGATAAACTATTAAATGAGTATCTAAAATTTTAATTTACTTTCATCTGTTAGTTTAATGCCACATGATATTACAACATGCCTCCAAATATGCTAAATAGACATGTCACTAGACATGCTGTTAGGTCGTGTAGGATAAAAGTAATGGAAAACTAACAGATGAAAGAAATTTAAAATTTTAAAAACTAATTTAATAGTTTTGAAACCATAAAAATCTAATTAATAATTTATAAAATTATAGGAACCTTGAATGATTTTAATTTTAATTTTAATTTTACTTATTATTTTCTTGCCATTAAATCTTTATTCTTAATGTTAAATTATCCATTACTCGAGGCTTGAATTTTATCATACATTTACTGTAGAAAATTTAACTAAGTAGTTATGCATTCACTCATACTTATTTTAATAATTATAAATTTAATAAAATATTTAACATATTATATTTAACAAGGGACGCAGATAAATGTGGTTTTGATCAGAACCGTTGCCGCTGCACAGAGCCGCTTTCCCTCTCAGGAAAGAAAAGAGAGTGAAATTCCATCCGCTCCACCGGTCCATCCCATTTTCCTATGCGGACAAGGTAACCTTAGGCTTTTATAAGACTTGATCCCACAATCCAATAACTGAAATCGAACGGTGGACAAGTCCAACTGAAGAGAATCTATGTAGATCAAAGAATGAGATTGCTTACGTGTCAATAGTTGACAAGCTGTAACAAATTCCCAGCTCTGTTTTGGCACGTATGCTATCATAACTCCTACCCATGTGCTTCAGTACACAAAAACACAGAGATGAGCTCACAACAGAAAAGAGGAGAGACTTTAGAGAGATAAAGCGTGAACATAATACTGTTTCAGAACCTTCTCTTCTCTATCTATCCAACAATAAATTCGAGAAAGTGTCGGCTTTTGTGCTCTTTCTCTCTCTTTTCTCCTTTTTTGTTCAACGTCTCTTTGTCTTTTGTCCTGTAATTCACAATTTTTTCAGAGCTCAAGCAAGTTTGTTCTTACCCTTTGAAAATCTGGCAACATGGCATCTCAGGCCAGCCTTCTTCTACAAAAACAGCTTAAAGGTGAGACCTTTAGTTGTTATTTCTTTGATTTATTTTTTTGGATCTTGGATGTGGGTTTTGGATCGGGTTTTTTTTTTGACCAATTGAATTTTCGGGTGGTGCAGATCTTTGTAAGAATCCCGTTGATGGTTTCTCTGCTGGATTGGTTGATGAGAATAATATCTTCGAATGGAGTGTGACAATCATTGGGCCGCCTGATACGCTTTAGTATGTAGTTTGTTGCAAATTGGATTGGAAACGTTTGTGTTATTTTCCTATGGTTATTGATTTAACGGTTTGTTTACTGCATGTTTGATGGGGATCTGTATCCTCAGCTTTGATTGGATTCTATAGAATAGAGGAGCATTGTGATTTGGATTCGAATTTCATTGCTTGTTTCACTTTTGGATTCTTGGAATTTGATTAAATTGAAATGGGTTTCCTATTAGTAGGTGGTGCTTTTTGTTGATGTTTGCTTCTCTATCCACAGCTTATGCTATCGCCTAACACATTAGATCTTGATCTCTTCTTATCACTCTAAAATCCGTGAAGAATGATGTTTCAAGGGACAATTCAGGGGAATTATTTTCCACAAATCAGATACTGACTTCCAAAGTCATTTTCCTTAGTTTTTAAGCTGGATGATGGGTTTATCTTCATAAAGTTTTCAGTTGTTGATGATCATCTGTTATGTGATTATATTTTGAAGCTGTTGGCTCTTGAAGTATGTTATGTATCTTTGCTGCTTGATTGTGAAAGGTGACATAAGATCTTGCCTATTTGCTTTGGCTATTAATTTGTTTCTTTGGTTCTAATACCTCACAACAATGCTGCTGTTTTGCCTTTGGATGTGTTCTATGTTAGTTCTTGTCAATGTGCAATGGTTGTGTGTGTTGCCTTATGCAGTTGTTGCAAATTTTGGATGCAGTGAAGGGGGATTTTTCAATGCTATCATGAGTTTCCCATCCAATTACCCAAATAGTCCTCCAACAGTGAAATTTACATCTGAGATATGGCATCCCAATGGTCAATTGCTTTTCTAACTACTTATTCTTGATATTTGGCTCTTACTTTTGTCATATTTGTAAAACTATTTGTAACTGATTGCAGTATATCCTGATGGTCGTGTTTGCATATCCATTCTGCATCCGCCTGGTGATGACCCTAATGGCTATGAGCTTGCCAGTGAGCGATGGATGCCAGTCCACACGGTAGGTCATGTATACTGTTGGTGCCTCTTTGTTGTCTCTAAGTTTGAGTGCTTTCAATTTGCACAACTAAAAAATTTATTTGAAGCTTTTTAATTTGTACATTAATGTGTTTGTTTGTCATTTTTATGTCTGCTAAGAGGAATAGCATGGGAAGAATGGCTAGTAAACCAAGAGAACAGGCAATTGCTTATATTTGATACAGATGAATAGGTAAACAAGAGACAGTGGCACCACTGTTATAGGAATTAAGATCTTTTAAGTAAGCCTCTTGAAGCAATTGAAGCAAACTAACTTATTTTAGCAGAAAGAGCTTTGAGAGAAAATTGCTGTGCATGCAAGATTCTGATGTCAAAACTGTTAGGAGAATTGAATGGTTAAAATGCTATGAGATGCCTGTAATGATCGCCTTTACAACTTTCCTTTTTGGCTATTATTTTTCTTCAGAATTATAGAGAATTTCAGACTTTATTTGACAAAGAACAAAATATATATCATTGTGAAATATTTTTGGTAAAGCTATGTTTCGTGATTTTATAAACATCAATATCCAAATACATGTGATGCATGTTGGTAATCCTAATGTCAGATATACATGGCCCATTTTTAGATCCAAAACTATCTTCTAATCAACCATTAGTTGTTAATTTTATGGGTATGATTTTTGGGTTAACAATTTATCGCTAATTTTTTTTATTGTGTAACCTTATTCACCTGTTGTGTGTGAAGAATTTATTTATCAACATAGTTAATACATTGATGAATCAATTAGCAAATAATTGTGAAATATAGTCCATAAAGATTAAAGTATGTCTAGTCCGATTGCAATACAAGTTCATGGTTATATGTAAGTTATGGGTTTATTCCCATGATATTACTTCCTTTTGGTTTTGGATGCATCTTTTACATTTTAAATGTGAACATTTGAAGTTTTGTTCTTTAAAGGAGTTAGGTCTATACTTTCTCATCTTTATTTCCATTTGTTCTCTTCAATATGAATTGCTTTTCCTTTGGTCCATCCAAACCTAGAACCTTAAAAAAGGGGTGATTCCATTTTCTTCCTTACTAACCATGAGAGCATACTTAAAGTCAATGTACCTAGTGGGGTTTGTAGATTGTAATGGGAGTTGCAATGTAATCACTTTTATATGTAGGATGGATTGAAGATATTTCAAACTAGTGGCTAAAACATACACAATTTATAAATTCTGGCTGTTGGAATTTCATGTTTGGAATTTTTGTTGTGGTTACTGAAATTTCAGATTTGATATGACTGAGATTTTAGGTTTTGGGTAGCTTGAAATTCAAGATAGAAGTGCGGAAATTTTAGTGAGGAAACACCAATGGAAGGTAGGGAACTAGGAAGACTTCTAGAGTCTAATAATCACCTTTAGAGAGAGAATCACACTTTATAGTAGAAAACTAAAGTTCGTAGAGAAAATTCAGGTTATTTTTAATCGAAGGGTTGAGTACACTTATATCTAGAAAAGTTATTGGAACCCATGTCTTTGTAATAAAGAAATTCTCAACTAAAATAACCAAAATAGAAGTGAATCCTATTCTAATAAGGGTTCCTTATTCTTAAATAAGCTTTTCCTAATCAAACTAGGACAATATATTTAATTCATTATTACTTCCTATCTGACAAGGAAAACCTAACAAAAAGTAAATTCCAAGCTCTTTTACATTAAATCTCCTGGGTTTGTCTGAAATCATCCTTGACATAAAATGTGACAAATAATGATCATACAAGTCTGGATTTTCCAGAAATAGAGATATTAAGATGTTAAGGATGCTTTTGTGGGAAAAATTTATTCGCGACGCAAGAAAAGCGACAACCGTTGACAAATTGTTTTAATTTGTTTTCTGCAGTATTTTTAATGTTTCCGTAGATTATGTTGTTATTTTTATTGAGTTTCTATTTTTAGACTTTATACCTAATTAGAAGTCCTAATTAGGGTTTTTGTTTTAAGCCTATTTAAAGGCCGTAAGAGTGAATAAAGAAATCACCCAGACTTTTTATCAAAAAAAAAATAGCAACTTTACGAGACCTTGTCAAGGACAGGTCTCTTCCTTGTGACGGCATAGGTTCTTCAGAGAAAGGTGAGAACATACTCGGGGAAAAGCAGAGGGCTTTCTCCGTGTCTCGACCCGTGACTAGATCCTACGCTAGGGCACATAACAGAAATTCATTAAAGATTATGGCCAAGTGGCTGCTCCTCTAATAAGTCTCTTGAAGAAAAATGCCTCCCAATGGAGTGCAAAGGTTAACGCTGCTTTCACTAAATTATAGACCTCTCTTTCAACAGCTTCAATCCTATAATTACCCAACTTTGAGGAAGAGTTTGTGGTTGAAAGTGGTGCTTCTAGTAGTGGGTTTGGAGTTGGATTACAACAACAAGGACACCCCATCGCCTTTTCTAGTCACAAGATTGCAAAGTGGCGCCTTAAATTGGCTGCGTATAAGCGAGAACTAATTGGATTAGCCAAAGAAGTGACTTATTGGCGACCCTATCTTTGTGGTAGGCACTTCCTCATCCACATCAATCATTTTAGCCTTAATTACTTATTGGAACGACATTTCACCACATCTCTGCAACACCATTGGATCAGCAAACTAATGGGGTTTGATTATTAGGTGGAGAATAAGGCTAGACAATTGAATAAAGTTGCAAATGCCTTATCTAGAAGAGATGAGGATTGCCTACAACTCATGGCAGTCTCATTCCCTTAAGTTGAAATCTTTGATGCCATTGGGTAAGGAACAACTTCCCAAGAATTGTCACACCTACAACAACGCATTGAACAAGAGGGGGTGGGTGGGATTGGATTGGATTGGATTGTACGAGATAGGTTGATTCTCTCAAAGGAAGGGTATACCTCCTACCCACCTCTTCACTTATCTACACCATTATTTCAACTATCCACAATATGGCATATGAAGGGGGGTTGAAGACCTTACAACGTCTTTGAAAGGATTTTTTATTGAAAGGTATGAAGCTTGCAACATTAGAATTTGTGCAGAATTGTTTAATATGTCAGCGCAACAAATGGCAATCATTGCAACCTACAGAACTACTTCAGCCTCTTCTAGTTCTGCAACAAGTTTAGACTGACATCTCTACGGACTTTGTGGAAGGACTACCTAAGGTTCAAAGTAAATCAGTTCTTGTGCTAGTGTTTGACAGGCATTCAAAATATGCCTATATTTTTACCTTTGGCTCATCCATTTGCTGCTATATCTTTCACTACTGTTTTCTTTAAGATGTTTACAATTCATTACTTGCCTAAATTGATAGTCTCGGACCGAGACAAGATTTTCCTTTGTCTATTTTGAAAGGAGTTATTACACCTTAACTATTCTGGACGGGGTTATTCCACCTTACAAATCCAAACTAGCCTTCTCTTGAGCTTACCATCCCCAGTCTAATGGTCAGAAGAGATTGTCAACCACACAATAAAGATGTACTTATGATGCCTCACTAATGACAACAACAATGGGTTGATTGGGTACCCTGGGCTAAGTATTGCTACAACACTTCTTATTAAACGGCCCTTGGCATCACCCCTTTCCAGTTGATCTATGATGAGCCTCCTCAGCTTCTTTCCTATTTAGCTAGTTCTATAGAAATTGAAGCAGTTGATAAAGCTCTGGACAGGGATGCAATAATCCAAAATACTCGTGCTAGGCTCTCGCAAGCACAACAGAGGATGAAAAACACCTATGATTCGGGCCATAGGGAGTTGAGTCTTACAATTGAGGACTAGGTCTGATTGCGACTTCAACCATACCATCAATTAACAATAGCTAAACAAAAGCATCACAAACTTCTTCTGAAGTATTTTGGCCCTTTCAAGGTCATGACCAGAATACGACCTATTGCTTACAAGCTTAAGCTGCCCAAGGGAAGTAGAATATATGATATGTTCCATATTCCATGTTTCTCTTCTCAAAGAATATAAAGGACCCCAACCAACTGTTGTGGGAGATTTATCATCAGTTTGTGATGGCAAAGCCCTACTCACTCCTCAAGCTATCCATTGAAGGAGGGTCAACTGAGGCAATCGAGAACTGTTAGTGCAGTGGGCATGATGTCCTCAAGAAGATGCCACATGGGAACCAATTCACCACTTCCAAGAAGCTTATCCAGGTTTTGAGCTTGAGGACAGGCTTAAGGCCAAAGGGGAAAGTGATAATGTGGATGCCTTTGTAGGACAGTGATACCAGAGAAGGAAAGTAGCAATAGTAGATGCAGCTTAGCTTACCCAATTAGGGTTTTATTTTGTTTCCTTTTTTGGTTTTTATTGTTTTCTCAAGACCCTATAATTTAGGGATCTGTTAATTAAGATCCCTTTCATTTGTTATTTACAAACTTTAAAAGGACCATGAGTATGGAATAAAGAGGGAAGCAATTATTCTCTTATTGACTAGTCTTATAAGGGGTGCCTCTGTCAAGGACGAGTCTGCCTATCCAGAATCACTACAGGTCACAAGAAGGATTCTTCTGTGTCTAGATCTGTGACTAGTTCCTACGCTAAAGCTTTTAACATAATGTGGCAAAGAAAGAACACAAGACGTAGAGATGCTTTTAACCACTTTATTTTCTTTTCTGGGTTATGTTTTTTATCTTTTGTTGAGAAAAGGATAGCATCAGAATTCAGAAAGAAATATGTGATATTAGCAGCTTAGGTGAAAGACAGAAATACGCAAGGCAGAAAGAAGTTCTTGTGTAATGTGGCAAGCTAACCCTCTATTTTCAATGTTTTGGGCTAATTCCTTCTAAGCTAGATAGGAAAGTAATTATATTAATTAAAAACGTAAAATAAGCCATTGTAATACTACTAATCTAATATAACCCTACAGAGAGCAATTAAAGACTATTGCATATAACCCATATTTCGCTGAAACTCTAATCAACAGTCCCACACCAGGTTTTATGTACAATGCTAACCCAAAAAGAAAATCAGAAAATTGATTTCAAAGCTGGCATGCCATGATGGGCCCAATTTGACATGCTAACTACTGAGAATCCAATTCTCTATGACTGTGCAACACAAAATATATTTCTGAATACAAGAAGCATTCAGATAGATTGCATTACCTTGAGGCTTAATTCAAGAAAAGATTGGAAATGTTAAAATGTATGTGGCATTTTCTTCACTTGGACAAAACTTGAATTCTATACATTTTCACAAACCCTAGGCTCAATCAACATCCGTATACCTAAATTCAGACAAGTTACCCAAATAACTGAAAATCTCATTTTCAAATGTGGAATACATGCCAGAAAATGAGTTTACAAGAAGAAAGATTCTAAAATTAAGTACCTCTGACACTACGGATCTTCTCAATTAATTGCTCTGCAATGATACCAGAACCAGGGAAACTTAAAGGACTTCGAATGCGTGTAATGCTACCAGAGGCTCTGATTACGGCCACTAGGTCTTTACCGCCTGTTAAACCAAGAGTCCAGTTCCTAACTTGTGCGTATTTCCTGCATGTAAAGTAAGGGGTGAAAAAAAACACATCTTTCAGGACGCACAGGATCAAATTTAGAAATTCAGGGTGATTATCATACATTAAGCATAAACCAGAACAAGTACAAGATCAGCAACAGTCTTGTGCTTATAACGTAACACATTCTCTAATGTTTAAAAGTAAGGACATTTGACCAGCGCGACAGGATACATAAAATTTGTTCATGTGCAGACTTTAAAAAAATACCAAGAATCTTTGTAATTGAAGAAATTAAAGGTATAGAAGTTAATGAATCAGGAAAATGCATCAAGAACCAGTGTTTGCCTGAGCTATTTGGATGTCATATCAGCAGTTATGCACGTTCTATTGTTCAAAGATCAAAATAGAAATATTAGACAAGGTTAAAAAACAGCCAGCTATAGGACCTGCAATATGATTCAAGAACAACTTCATTGACAAATATAACGCTGGAAGATCCCAAATTTTAATTTCCAGTAGTCACAAGTATCAGGGAAATAAAACTGTCATCTAGCCTAAAGAATTCCATAGCTGACTTGCATGTGGTAGAAGCTGTATAAATGCAGAAATACCTATAGTCAACCATAGGCAGAATTTTTTCCTTTTGGACACCAAGTTTTTGTTTCAACATTGAGATAACCTGCATGAAATAAGTTTCATTAAGATGCTAGAGGTAACACAAAAAGCTGCTTAACTTGTATAAACGTAGGGAATCCATACACTTCCTATTCAGCTGAAAAAACTGGTCAAATGTCTAATATAGTCACCAGCTTTGCTATGCATTTTCAAGGCAGAGAAAAGATTTACAAGAACTTCAATTATCACAGAATATTAAATTTTCCTAGGGCACAACTACAAATATCTTGTCGGGGAAGCAAAGGAAAATGTACCAACCATTAGTGTAAAATTGCATTCCCACACTATAAACCATCAGAAACTCTTTAATGGTTTATCAGAGATTCACTCATATCGAGAACACATCACACTGTTGAAAAACCTAGGAAATGATTTTGTGTACCTCATCATCATACTGTATGTTTGTTATAAACCCCTCTTCTTTTAGTTTTTCTACTTTATAAACTCCTTCATTGACAAAATTCTCAATATCCTCTCTTTTTTTCCCTGCAAAATTTTAAGAAGCCAGTGAATCTTAAATATTATTAGATAAAAAAAGAAAAAGCTCTAAGATGAACCTTTAGTCGAAGAAACTTTATCCAGCCAACTCCCATAGATATTATCAAGTATAGCAGTCAGCATTTCACAATTCTCTTCAGACATAGTTTTGCGTGCTAGTTGATCCCCGGCACTTTTATATCTACCAATCCTTTGCACTTCTGGTTCAATTCCGACATTGTCCAAAACACCTGCAGAATGATTGTGAAATGAGGATCAGCTGCAAGCTTGCATCATAATCTTCACATGACAAAAAGTTTTGAGAGAGTGGAAAGTACAGCACAGAAAATTTACCGTACACATAACTTTCATTGCAGAATGGATGTATGGGAGCACATCAGATGCAAAAAAAGATCAGAAGAATTACAAGGTGCACAAGTATTCAGGAGCAGTCCCAAAATATAAAAACAAAGAGAAAAAATGTAAACACAATGGATTTCATATTTTGGGGATTTTTTTTCCCAGCAATGAAATCTCAGCTCTAGATATTTGATGGTCAAATGATTTTCAAAATTGTATAACAAGATTTTATTTAGTTAGAGATGTTGAAATTCCTTTCAATTAGTTTCTAAGATAATTCCAAAAATGGCCTGTAAACCCTTCTGCAACATCTATCCTATAATAGCACCTTAGGACCAATGACAGTTTATACGTATCTAATTTATTAAAAACTTCCACCATCATCGCTCACACCAAAAATAAAATTTATGCTTCAGAACTGGAATTTTGTGAGAGAATAAAGTTGTATCGCTTTTGCTTTCAGTGACAACAGTTTCTTAGTCATAGAACTCAGCACAGTCCTAATTCTTTCCATCTTTATGATCAATGAAACATTTATTGTAATCCAAGACAAATTCCAGCATGAAAGATCAGATATCCAGTGACTACTAATTAAATTAAAGTGACTCTTCAACTAATGGTATGACATCAGGCAGGTAGCACTATACACACAGTACCAAGCTTGCTGAATGACTCATACTATATGGTGAAGAAAAAAATATTTCTGCCAAAAAATAAGAAATTTCCTGCACAGAGGATCACTTAATTGAAAAGACTAATCTTGTGAACAACATAAACCACATTTTGATCAAGTGATCAAACAGCAATAAAAAGGTTCCCTTTTCCAAATGTTAGCCTTCCAGGAATGAAGCTATGGACGTATGTTTGAGAGGAAAAAAAATGAAAAGATGCAGCAGACTAAATTATGTTCAGCAGCAAACAACTGGTTTAACACAATCTTTTTTTCTCAAGCTCAAGGTCACACAGACAATTAAGGTTCCGTCATGTCTCCAATATTTTGAAATGTTAAGAAAAAAAGCTTGCTTTACTAACCTCGGAGAAAAGATGCTTGAACAGTCAATCCATACAGAGAAAAATAAGCACTTGGAGGGGCATAAAGCTCATCACAGGCACAGGCAAGATAATATTCTTTCTCTCTACAAGCAGGGACATAACCGATGATGAACTTGCCTAGCAGTATCATGGAACACGACATCAATTTTTCTTATAATTGTCACAGAAGTATATCTGTCAGCTATTAGGGATTCTCAGTGTAATGCTGAATATCTTTCCACCCATTGATACTTTAGATTCAGAACAAAAACATGTCACGTATCCTCAATAGTTTTGAGGAGCTACACACATCCAGAACTAGTTGAGTGAAGTAATGCATGAAACAAAAAACATATTGGTCCTAGAAAACAATATCTCATCACAATGCCAGATATCTTCACGCAGCACGCTGATAAAAACTCCAACTTACTCGAATATCATATATATGCAAAACAAGCTTAAGTGGTAACTAGCAGATGAACACCGTATTCTACCAAAATGTGGGCGCCCGCACTCACATATGGAAGCCTACCAGTGGTAACTAGCAGATGAACACGCACTCCCATAAGTGGTAATTAGCAGATGAACACCATATTCTACCACAATGTGGGCACACGCACTCACATATGAATGTCTACCATTGCATTGCACGGAGTCTGAATGCATAAAACATTGCTTGTTATTATTTCCGAAAGAAATGCATCCAAATGGTAGAGAAAATAATTATTGTAACAACTGCAGAATTAAATTATTAAATATTTGTAATTTATTTCTTTTTTAACACCTGATTTCTTGAAATTAAGAATGTGTCTCCGAATTTCTTCGATTTTAGCCCATCCACAATTCAAGGACTCAATGTGGAGATAAACACCAGAAATACGAGGATCATATGCAGCTTTAACAAGATTTTCGCAAATCTGAGGCAGCGATAGGGCCGAAGAGAACCTGCTCTTTAGTTGATCACTTATCTGGACATTGAACGGCAACAAAACTAGAAAATTTAGAGAATCAAATAAATATCGAAATCTAACACTCTGTAAGTAATAATGTGGCAGTTTCAACTGTAATAGAAGTAGGGGAAAAAAAAGAAGAAGAAGAAAATAACCTGGCCGCGAAGTTTCATGATCAAGACACTGCCTTTACGAACACGTTCCCAAGGGAAGGCAATGAGCATTCGAAGCTTAACAAGAAAACGGTCCCAAGCTCCGAATTCCCTAAAATCAAAATCACCGCTGGGATAATCCTCATTAGAACTTATCTTATCACTTTCATTTTGTTTAGCCTCAGATTCTAAATTCGCTTTCCCTTTCTCTTTCTCTTTCTCTTTCTCTTCCTCGGATGTGTAAGAGTCGAAAGCGTGAAGAGAGAAGGTTCTGTGGTGAAGTAAACATGGAATGGAATTAAAGGGAGAGGGGGAATTGGAGAGAAGGACGTGGTGGTGACGGAGGTCGGAGGAAAGGTGAGTGAAGGATAGGCAGAGAAGAGGCGGGGACTTTGTGAGGACAGAAGCAACGGCTCGTGAGCGGAGAGGAGTGAAGTGAGGAGCTTGAAGAAGCAGTAACTTTGACATGTTATTATTGTTTACTCTGATTTCAGTCAGCTACTCAACTCAACAGCTGGAATGTTATAAACAGAAAAGCGAAGAGGAGAGTGGCAACAGCCAGCCAAGACAAAAGGTCATGTTTTGTGCACGTCATCAATACCCAATGTCCATTGCTCAAACACGTACTTCTCATTTCATTTTATTTGGCGTTGGGTTTCAAATCCAATTTGCTCTTCATATTTTTTTCAGAATTTGCTTCAGTTGCTTCTAAACATAGAATACAGACCGTTATATCAACAAAATTATCACTTTGGTAGAATTAAGAGAAATTTCACTTTATTTTAATAATAAAAATAATCTTTATACTAATATTTATTGTATTTAAGTATTTAAAAGATAGATGTATGATTAAAGTATAAAAGAATTTATTTATGAAGTCCTGTAACCAATATAAAATTTATGTAGTTATAGTTATGCAAACTTCTTCTTTAAGATTATGCTTGCAAGAAGTAACACGAATAAGGCCTTATCAATTACAATACTTAATGGAAACTACCTTTAAAATGTTGAGGTTATTAAAGCTTTGCTCAATCACATTTCCAAAATATCATAACTATTGAGAGTATGAAGTCTCTATTTCTTGAGGAAATCAAGAATTATAATTCTATTAGCATTTATGCAAACCAACTAGTGAGTTGGGTAGACTCATTTCAAGAGAGGAAATCTTACAACCTGTCAAGAGTATTAATCTTGAGAAGTCCATGGGTTTGGATGGACTAAATGGATATTTCTTTCAGCATAATTGGGCCATAATAAGGGAACTCACTTGTTTAGTAGTACTGAATTTTTTTCTCCTCTTACAAACTTTGAAATCCCTTACCTACACATTCATTACACTAGTTCCTAAAGTGTCAAATCCTTCTTCTTTTTATAGACTATCAACCCATAACCTTCTTCCATTTTATTTATAAGGTCATATCTAAGATCTTAGTAGTTAGGCTCAAGTCTGTCTTGGGTATCGTCATTGATTCAACTCAGCTAGCTTTTATTCTGAAGAGGTGTATCGATGATCATATATTGATCTCTAAGGAATTGTTTAAAGATCACCAAAAGAAAAATGAGCTCAAGAACTGTACTCTTAAACTAGATTTCAATAAGACCTATGATTATGTTAATTGGAATTTTATCAAGCTCTTAATACAGGCCATGAACTTCCCTGAATCATTCATAAACTGGGTTATGGAATGTATTAACTCAACCTCCTATAGCATCTTGATTAATGGTAAGCCTTCTAGGACAATCATAGGGAAAAGAGGGATAAGACAAAGGGACCCTCTTTTCCTTTACATATTTCCCATCTATATGGAGGTCCTTTCAAGAGTGATAGAGTAGAAAAAATTAGTCCAACCCCTCCATCAAATATCATTCCAAATATAAGGTGTTTAAGTTATGTAAGTTTTTTTTTTATTGATGACGTGCTAGTGTTTTATGGAGCTGATATACAATCACTTTCAACCTTTATAGAGGTTTTGGAGATCTTTGGCAGATTATCTAGTGTAGTGATCAATATAAGCAAATGCAACTTATTTGTTGCAGTTAAGGCTTCAGATTAATCCAAGTCCTTAAGCAACCTCACGGTTATCCTTTATTGCGCTTTGCCATTTACTTATCTGGGAATCCCTATAACCTGTAATCGGGAATGGGTAATGAACCAATTTATGGTTTGATAATTGGCTAACAATAGGCCCTTATTGCTCTCATCCGGTAGCTCAATATTTAAGGAATTTCTTCCCTCCTAATGCAAAGGTTAGCCTACTTATTCAAGATAATTAATCATACCATACAACAAGGAGATTGACTTGTATAAAAAATAGCTTTCTAGCTTCCCTTTTAATGTAAAGATGGATAATTGCATAGTTTGGAGCATGCATGCATCTTAAGATACATTCCCAAAGTAGTTATCATTACTTGGCTAGCAATTCTTGGTAGGTTGAACACATTTGATCGATGTAGTTGATATTTAAACTGTGTTCACAAGAGGAGGCAAATATTGAACATCTGCTCTTTTAATTCTCCTTCTCCTATTCTTTATAGAGTAAAGCTCTAAACCTCTACGGCCTTCAATATGCTTCTAATGGTTGTCTAGGTGTCTTATCACAGGCTTTTACAATTAATCTCTTAAATAAGTAGAACTTATATGCTATTAAGGTTGTCTTCTACTGTTGTGTTTATTGTCCTTGACGTGAGAGAAACACCAAGATTTTTAAGAATGTTGCTAGTGCTAGGGAGGAATTTATACGCAATTCCCTATCATGGATTTAAGAGATCTTAGTAAGTAGATTA
>JAOXYD010000007.1:7973494-7986854 GCA_028565735.1 Pinacopodium congolense
AGGTGTTCAAAAAAGTTAATATAAATTGAAATAAAGTATTTTTGAAGAGTAGGATAGTAGCACCTATACCTTTTTGGAAATGAGAATAACCCAGAAAAATATATTTGAGAGATTTGGGATCTAACTTAGTGTTATGAGGATGAAAATCACATACAAAATAGGTGTTACCAAAATTTGAGGTGTTAGAGAAAACAAAGATTTAGTAGGAAAAAGAATGAGATAAGGAATCTCATTGAAAAAAAATAGATGATTGCATATGATTAATCAAAAAACAAGTTGCGGAGATATCATTAACCCAAAATTATTTTGAAACTTTCATTTGAAATAATAGGGATCTAGCGGTTTCAAGTAAATGTCTGTTTTTTCTTTTAATAACATCATTTTAGGATGGTGGATCAACGCATGAGGATTGATGAAGAATATCATTTGGGAGCATATATGACTGAAATGATATGGAAAGGAATTCTTTGGCATTGTCACTCCTTAACATTTGAATGAAATATTAAATTGTGTTTTAATTTCTGCACAAAAGACAATAAAATGAAAAAATAATTAAAATGATTTTTTATTAAATAACGTCAAGCCACATGAGAAAAGTCATCAATAAAATTAACAAAATATTGAAACCCAATTTTGCATACAATTGGACAAGGACCCCAAACATTAGAGTGTACTAATTCAAAAAGGACTTTAGCCCTATTACAAACACATAAGATAACCAATGATGTTTAGCTAATTGACAAGACTCATAATCTAATGAAAAAACACTATGAAATAGAGGACATAATTTCTTCAGTAAAGGTAATCAAGGATGTCTTAATCGACAATGAGCTTAAAAAAGTGATAAAGTACTTGAATAAGTAATGGATCGTAGCACTTGAATATCCAAAATGTAGAGACCGCTAGATTCGAGTCTTCTACCAGCAATCTTCTTCATCATAAGATCCTAAAGAGACAATAACTAGGAAAGAATAAGACATAACAATTCAAAGATCAAGTAAGTTTACTAAGAGATATTAAGTTAAAGGAAAATCCTAGTAGGTTTAAGACAGAGGATAAAGAAATGGAGGGAGTGGGATTAATAGTTCTAGAACCATTGACAAATGAGTAGAGCCATCAACTAAAGGAATATGAGTTGGAAAAGTATGTTTTAAAAGGTAGAGAAAACATTGGAATTACATGTCATATGATTTGACGTACCATAATCTATGACCTATTGGGAGTAAGTGGAAACAAGACACATAGAAATAATGCCTGAATTAGCAATGGCCATAATAAACTGAGATAAATACTTTAATGCTTCTTGGTACTGAGTAAATTTAGCAAAGTCATCGGCAGAGACCATAATTGTGTTCTCGGTGGAGAAGGTAGGCAGCGTGGTAGTGGCATCATGTGTAGAGAGAGATTTCTAAGATTTTTATTGCAGTTTATGACACGTATATTTCGTTTGATCGGGTTCATGATAATATTGACAAATAATCCTTATGTTATACTGATATTAATGTTCCCAATTTCCTATTCCTCCATATTTGTTATTCTGCTTATGAGACTGTTGTTTAACATTGGACTCATAATTTCAACTGACAGGAGCACTTGGTGCTTAAAGATTAGATGAAATTATACTGATATTTGCTCGACGTATGTAATTAAAGGTTTCATGAAGAGAGGAAATCTTAGAATTACATGGAATTTAAGACGTAGCAATATCAGATTAAGAATTGAGACATGCTGAAAAACTCATTACCAACATTTGCTCTCATTGAGCCTGTTGAGCTTTGATATTAGGACAAAAAGGTAATAAGACATTCAATTCTTCATAGATTTTTTAAAAAATTTATAAATTAAGCTTGAAAAGATTGTTCTTGTTGTTTTGCATGATAAAACCTTTACATATATACGGGATATATTAACTTTTTCAGAACATAAAAAGTTCAAATACTTCATTAATTCTGTGACATATTTATACTAATTAATCAAATTAACAATATCATTTTTAATGGACTTATGAATTTGTAAAAATAAATGAGTATCATCATATAACCATTCTTAATGAGTGTGGTTCGATGGTGGATCATCCGTAAGGTAATGTTGTTTTGAAATACTATGAAGATAATTCTTGGTTGCTTTATACTAATCTAAATAATTAAACCTAATTTCACTCAACTTATTGTAGTAATCTTAAACATTTTCGAAATAATATTAGCCATAACCAATCTTTTTTGTTCATCATCCATGTTAAGAAAACAAAGTAGTAGCACTTTATATGAAATTTATATTTAAAAAAAGGAATGTTAAAGAAATAACAAACTGTGGGACGTGCTTTAGAAGAAACCCTAAACAGTGTCGACCTTCTCCCTTTCGTAGATGATGGTTGAAGGTTGCGATTGCTAGAAATTGACAAGAGTAAGGTGTCAATCCTGGTGAAATCAATCAGAGGGCGATGTGACGTTAGACACACCACCACTTGGTGGCACATAAATAGGAAGCCATAGATCTTGGGTGAGGCGTGCGAGAAGCTTCAGGCGACAAGAAATTAGGCAATTTCGGATCGGTGGGAGACACTTCTATAAAGATCAACGGTGGGAACATATGGATACCAGGAAGGTGAGAACAAGAGGTTTGACCTTTCTACTATTTTGGATAGCCTTCCTGGTGTCCATCTTTTCAGCATAGTTGGAGAAATAAAGATGGAGAGACTTAATAAAAGACTCAGTTAAATGCTGAGCAAAACTAAGGTGAAAAATAATTTTGAATGGTTAGAACCATACTCTAATACCATGTAGAAAGCGAAGTTATTTTGTATTGTATTTATCACTTTGTACAAAAAGTAAATACACGTTTATACTAGTAGAATATTAATGTTTAGCTTATATCTAAACCTTAATATCTGAGCAGATTATTTATTTGTTATAGATTATGTATCTACTACAAACGTATCCCTGAATCATAACATATCAATTTTCCTATAATTTGTAACATTTATAATTAAAAAAAATGTAACTACTATTCTTTGAATGTATATTAGATAAACTTTTTAGACACGTAGTAATTCATAGACATATTTAGAATAAGTTATTTGAAAAATTAATAATTTAAAGTAAAAATCAATCAATAACGAATTTTAACAAAAAAAACAAACTTGTATTTCTAATACTAAAGGCTTATTTGGTTTAGTTTTTCGTTTTTATTTTTTTATTTTTATTTTTGTGTATTTTCATTAATTTCTATTTGTTTTTTGAATATTTATATTATTTTTTCGATTTTCATATTGTATAAATATATTTTTTAATTTTTTACTATTTTTATTTTAGAAAAATAAAAATAAAATATTAAAAAAAAAATAGAAACAAACAAGCCCTAAATTTTAAAGGATTCAAAAGTCTCTATCCCTAAAATGTACATATTCACTGAGAAATCAGCTGATCACTCGAGGCACCACTGAAGAGACAAAACCTCATTTATTAACCATTTGGCTACTGCCACAACTGCGCGCTTTCTTGTTGACAGCATGTTTAAGAGGGAACATAAATACTCTAAGCTATGTAAGCATTCATAATAAGAATAAAAATTCGAACCTTGGTTCACTATTCTTTCTTTTGGATTGATTAGTGATTTCTTTTTTGAAAATACGGATTACTTTAGTGATTGAAAAGTAAGTACAATGACGGATTATAACATTCCCCAACGAAGATGATTTATTCTGCTTTGGTATTGAGTTATATATACCTGTATTTTTGTAGTTAGTCATCAGTAATGGCTTTTATATATCAATAACTAAGAAAACAATTGACAAAAAGAAATACGAAACAAGAACTGAAAATGAGAAACGACACTAAGTATCAAATAGACCATATTATGTAGACTGTTTCTGTCTTTATTAAAGAGAGAATGCTCGATATAAAATTCATCAGCGACGATACTCAAGAAAATACCTTCAAAATCAAAGGCCCCTGATGTTGCAAGAATCGCTGAAAGCACATGACATGCCTTCATTGCCTTGTTTGTAGCTGAGACTAATCCATTTTTCCCAGACAATATGCACCCACCACGAAACAATAAATATCTTACTGTTCCAAAACAAATAAAAAATCCTACAAAATTAGAATTTTGGTGGAAATAACGTCTCTAATGTCACTAAATCACAATACTTCCTAAGTGGGACTTAAGTTGGAATTTTTTTTAAAAACCATTGATCTTACTCGGATAACTACTGATCATTATTAAAAAAAAATGAAATAAAATGAAAATGGTGGGTTTGCAGTGATAATTGACTAGTCCAAGAGCTGGGACCAGCCGTGTTTTGGAGGGTTATGAAGAAACAAAAAGAACTTAAGAAAGAGTCTAAAAGGAGCAGGGCCTGGGTTGAGGACTCTAATGTCTCCATAGTTGAAAACATGAAATTGGTTGTTCCCCACTCATAATTCCTTCTCCGTGACTTATTATATATGAATATGGCTGCACCAGACAGGGTTTGGCCCATGAATTATTCTTTGCTGCTCTCTCTTTTTGCAATATGTATCACACCTTGAAGCTTCTCTTGGCCCCCACGTGAGGGTCGAAGACATGCATGGTGTTATTACAAATGGGACAAAATTTTCTAAGCTGGACATCGCCTTCTCTTTCGCTTTCTCCGTGTCTAAAGTTGCACATATATCAAGAAATGGAGTCCCTGTCACCGATTATGACCACCTTCATCATAAAGTTAATGTTGAGTCAGCCTAACTGGTCATTTACTTCAGCATGATGCGTGGTCCTTACTCCTCAAGTCGTGTAAGCTCTTTAACTTCTAATCTTGCCACAGCCTCCATGCTTTTAATCGATTTAGAAAGGAGAAGATAGAGTCCAAACGAGAATTGTATTTTACCTTCCCAAATAAAATATTCATCTTATGACTTGCCACTTTTGACTTCTAAAATAAGAGTAATCACGGGGCTGCAATCTTTACCATGGCTGCATGTTAAATAATGTTAATTCTAAAAAGATAAGAGATGATATTTTAAGAATGCAATTCAACTTTGTTAAGTTTAACAAAATAAATTTGTTCAACCATAACCCGATTTATTAAAAAATTTATATCATATTTCTTTATTTAATTAAGTTATTTCAATAACTCATATATGGTGTAATATGTCTAAATTTTGTGGATTCATTTTTCTGAATAATATAATCATCCCTTACATGTTTTTGACACTGATACACTTATTAAAATCATTTTTTAAGAGTCCAGAAACAAGTTTGTACGAAAACAATTTAAAATGTTCAATTAATCTTTTAAAGATCTGATTTTGAAGAAACTTTTTCTTAAGATAAAGATTTTGAAATTTTTGAATTTATTTGCAACTTCAATCTATATTTTATCACTTATAGTTACTAATTTATTTTTCATTTTTAATATTATATATCTGATAATTATTTGTCATTAACTTTATCAAATTCACCGGACTTATTTCTGGTTAATTTTACATTATTGTTTTTTTCAGACTTATTTTTCCGAACCTACGTCTATTTAGAGAAGACTATCAAATAGCAATTTTAAAGTGAGCCCTGGCCTCAATTATACGTATTGTTTTATTCCTCAAATCTAATAATTAAAGTTCATCCATAAACTTTATAGTACATGGACAAGAATCCAAAAAGGCGATTCTTACTACCGAATTTGACTTGGAATAATACATTACATCAAGAGAAAGGAGATTCTCCACGTCTTAAACACATGAAAAAAAGATCCTCCGGACATGCAAATCAATTTATTTAGAAATTGAATTTTTGTGAAATTAAAAACAAGATTTAAAAACAATAATAGTGGAACCCCACTAATTATTATTGGAGTATATTCTGAGTAAATCGTTTAATGCACATCTTAATCTTTAAATTATGTGTTAAAAGTAAATTTTTCTACAAATTGATTTGCTCATTTATTTTGGTAAGTAAATGTAACGTAGTTATGAAAAACGAATAGAGATAGTGAGGGATAAGTAGCTGTTTAAGGCAGAGTTTCGAATTTCGTTTCGTATCAGTTGAAAAACGAAATAGAACCCACTTGTTCCATACCGAGTTTAAATACTGGTCGGTACCAGCCGATACCGGAAAAAATAAAAAAAAATTTGAAAAAAGGAAAAATTTTGTATTTTGACATTTTTAAAGTTTAAAGTTAAGTTAAAACTATACAATATAATACATTTATAGACTATTTTACAAATTTTATAAAATTCAAGAATTAATTTATAATTTTAAATTTTTATCTAAAATAGTACTGATATTGACAATGCTATTTTAAAGATAAATTCGATACCAATACGATATTTAAAATATTGCTCAAGATATTTAAATATGGGTTTTATGATAAGAGAAATTCATTCAATTCATGTAAGGTCCAATCTCAATTGGATTAAAATATTTGAGTTTGAATGCAATTAAATATAATTTAACCAATTAATTTTGAGTTAATTTAATTCAATTTCTCAAAATTAATTAACCATAAAAAATTATCACTCTATAATCAACTTAATTTGATTGGTTAGCTCATAGCTTAAAAAGAAATCCAATTTTTTTGGTCATCATTGAACTTGTAATCCAATTTATATCTTAAATACTTGTCTATGCCTCAAAAAAATGATGTCAATTTGTATAGTGAGTTCAAGTTATGGAGCCCCAAAAGATTTAAATGAAGAGACTAGGTTTTAAAAGTTATGGATGTCACTTTTGGTCATTCCATTTAGCATTAACTCCATGGTTAATACCTCCATAAATATAGCTTATAAATAATTATAGGTAATAGTAAACTATTGTTACAATGAGTTGTTGTCAATATCAATAAAATAAGCACAACACACTTGTCATATGTCTAGGTTTTAGTTTTCCAAGTTATAAAATGCCCTAAACTTGAACTTGAAAAGGATATTTAAATTGCCCATTTTGTATTTGACTTCTTGATAGTTTAGGCAACCTTAAAAGACAGATGTCTATAGCTAATTAATTAGTCAAACCAAAAATATTAGTAAAACTAGCTCTAGTAAAGAAAGATACCTAATTTATATTTCCTTTTGCAGCTTTAGTCCATACATTCCAAGTAGAATTTTGGTGTTGACTAAGAATACAAATAATTTGGATTTATTAATACTATTTGTTTGAGCCCGTCATTTAATTTAAAATTATTAACTTATTAAATGATTTATCTCAAAGTTATTATGTATATATGATAATTTATTCAATGCGTACTAAGAGGCTGTTCGTTTTAGATCTTTTGGTTGGTTTTGTTATTTGATTTTTCTAAATACAAAAATCGAAATAAAATATTACAGAAAAAAATACACTAATACAACATAGAAATCGAAATAGACAATATAAAAATTTATAAAAATATACAAAATTCAATATAAAAATACAAAATTTACAATTAAAAGCTGAATCAAACAGCCTCTAAAATGATAAAAATCTATAGGGTCAACATATGTGAAAATAAAAATTAAGGCCATGTTTGTTATCACTTTAGTTTTTAGTATTTATTTTTTATTTTTTTAAATACAAAAACTAATAAAAATAGTACAGAAATCGAAAAAAACAACATACTAATACAATACAAAAACTTAAAAAAAACACAAAAATCAATATACATACACAAAATCAAAAACTAAAAACAGAAAATTAATATCAAACATGATCTAAACAAAATAAAACAACGTTTTCTTCAATGTTTTAGGCTACAATTTTGATCAAGAAATTTAAAATGAGTATAAATCCATTAGGAATGTCAAAATTGCATCTTAGACTTCTAGCATGGAAATGCCTCATCTTTTTCACAGTTTTGACCATTGATTTAGCTGCTAATGTGCCAACATATTATATTTGGATTCAGCCCTAACTTCTTCAAATACAATTTCAACCATATGATTTAATGATCAGCTGAAATTGGTCAATAACAGACTAACTTTTTGTTGTTTACTACCATTTCAGTCTTAATGGTTTCTCTCAAAATACAACGATGAATAGAATAATTGAAAGAACAAACAAAAATGAAATCAAAAGCTGCCATATTTATGGGACAGATTCCTGATAAAACGATGGAAGTTTTTGAGGATTCAATGAGGAACGATGCCCGTTGCAACAAGTGGCACATGCCAGTCCCCCAAAATTACTGAATAATCAGCAGAAACTTTAATCAGGTGACTCTATATTAGTGAATGAAAAATTAATATCCAATGCGAATTACCCAAATAAAATAATATATAAGAAGAAAGAATATATAAGATTTATACACTTCAGTCTTTAAAGATAAGATCTATATTTATGGACAGAGAAATTTTTCATTTTATTTTGAGACAACTTATATAAAGTACAATAATTTTTTTTCATAAAACTACTTTACATGATATAACTCACGCCTTGTTTCAAACTTAACCAGCATTTAAACATGAGCTTAAATGTTGCAATCATAAATCACCATTTATATTCTACCTTCATTCAAGATTGGGATAAGCATATTTTTAGTCTTTCACCTTTAACCAATTTTCTAATTCAGTCATTTACTTTTAATTTTTTTTATTTAAATACTCTACTTTTACAATTATTCTTAAATCAGTCTTTTCGTCAGTTAAAATTGACGAAAGACAAATAACCAAAACAACGTTATTTCATTTATTTTCAATCCTTCACCTTTAGAGATAAAAGACTGAATTAAGAAATTTATTAGAAGTAAAGGACTGAAAATAAATGAAATAACATTATTTTGATTGATAATTCATTAAAAAAATGATGTCGTTTTAGTTATCAATCTTCTATTAATTTTAACGAACAGAACAATTGATTTAGAAATAATTGTAAAAAAAGAGTATTCAAATAGAAAAATTTAAAGGTAAATGACTGAATTAGAAAATTAGTTAAAAATAAAAGACTGAAAATATATTTATAACAGTGTACATAAATATCAACGACATCATTGTATCTCTCATCGTAGACCTTATATAAAATTTTAGTTTGGATCATTCTGGCAAAATATTAAATTAAGTCATGATCGGATTTATTAAAAAATCAAGACACTCATGACTCAACATAATATTTACGTGTTGCCTAATCTTCTTTGGAACATGTGCTGATGTGGGATAAAATTAATTTCATGCAAGAATTATAATCAAGATATGATTAGAGATGACCTGCAAGTAACGATCTTCAATGACTATCACTTTATAAATTCACTTATACTTCTGTGTATCTAAATATACACCATAATATATAAGAAAATATAAAGTCACTGAAAGAGGCCAATTGCAAGCCACAATTTTCTAGAGTGGTGAACCGAGACCTAAAGGCTTTAGTTTTTTATTTTAATTTTATATTTTTAAAATATAAAAATTAAAAATATATATTAATACAATACAAAAATTAAAAAAAATACAATAACTATAACAAAAAAAATCACAATTCACAATTCAATTAAATATTTCTTTAAATTTTCATATTTCGAATAGTTTTCTATGAGGTTTAAAGATATAGGTCAAAATTATATAGTTGGCAGCTTTGTAACCTTTTATAGTCATTCTACTTGTCAAATTATGATTTTACTCTTCTTTTATATTAAATAATAGAACGTATATAAGAATAAAATCATAAAATGACCGATAAATATGGCCATAAAAGTCACTATTGTCAGTCACGGAGTCAGTATCATAAATATAATGCAAAGCAAGTTTGGTCCCTATGGTCTCCTTTTCTAATGTTGCTGCATTTTAATCGTAAGGTTTGAGAATTATTTCTTCTTGTCTTGTTATTGTTTATGGATCACAATTCCTGCCAAGAACAACTAGAAGAATCAAACTGTTAGATTTTTGTTTAGAAAATGTTACATGGGGTAGTGCAAGAGGTTGGTATTTACTCAGTGTGAAGGGCTTAGAGTATCTTATGAACTAAAAACTCATTTCAAGAAATGGAATTTTTGGCTAGTGACTAGTACTACAAAATTTTATTCTCGATTCTTTTTTAAAACCTTTATTAGGAAGTATTTTTCTCGCGTGACAATGAAACAATTATAATCCTTTCGATAAGATTAGTTTAAGATGGTAAAATAATTTAAATTCGGTGTAATCTGACGTAAAATTATTTAATTAAATTTAATTTAACTTAATTCAAATTTGAAGGCACGTATTTATATTCAATTCAATTTAAATTTGATCTTAATAACTTTTTCGAACTTGATCAATTATAATAAATTAGTCTCTGAACAAAAAATTGATGGATGAACAAAAACTAACAAAAGAGAAGACGAATGTCATACCATAATTTGTTTCAAATTCTTAGAATCTGATCTTTTAAGTAAGTCATCCAACAAAAAGTAAATGGAAAGCATCAAATTAAACAAAAGCAAGATCCCAATATATATTCAACCTTTGCCCACAACAAATGGAATTGAGCCATATGGGCAGCATATAAGAATGTAAAACTTATACTCTTTTTCTATATGCATCTTATGATCATTCCTTCCTTTTCTACAAGAAAATTGGTCAAAAAGGAAAGGCTAGTCATGCCATGGTCCTTATCTAAAAGGAGCAGAAAAAAAGGTTCCTTTTCAATGTATTATGGTAGTAAAGGTGTCAAAAGATTAACTTTGTGACTTTCTCCATCACTTTGCTTTGCTCATAAGGATAAGGACCCCCGCAATGGATGCCACTATCCTTAAGATTATCAATACAAGGAAACCACTTAATGGTTTAAGCACATTATTTCCAATTTCAACAAATGCTACCAACTTACCTTGAAACCACAAGTTGATTTTTCCAATAATAACAAAAGATATCTGAAACCACAAAGCAATCCCTTGTAAGAAATGGAGACTTTCTTAACAAAACTTGCTTTAATGGTACTTCAACATGGAAGGTAGCATGAACTTACAAGTCTCTTGAGAACATTTATGGAGGAAAATTTTGGTTGTTGATGGAAGCAAGTGAGTGATATCATTTACTTTGTATAGTCAATATCAAAGTTGGCATGATGCCTATATTTGATGAGAAAGTGAAAATGTGCCTTTTTAATTATTCTTTTTGGTGTAGTGACAAAGCATGACATTTATTAGTATGTTTATTATCAATAATCTGTAATTTATCGGGAAGGCATGTCTAAGAATTATTTTAATTAGAATTCAAATTCTGATAGAAATAGTAATTTAACTTTTTTTAAAAAAACAACACTTATAAACAAAAAGGTGGGTGTTGGCCTTTGGCTATGCTAATAATGTAAACAACACTTATAAACAAAATGATTGGCATTGGCCCTTGACTATGCTAATAGGGTAATTATTCATCCTATTTGTAAGCTCTTCTTAAAAAAATAAAAAACAAACAGGCAGATTTTCTTTACTTATATAAAGAGAATTTCTCACACCTAATTAAAAAAGTTAAAAGATTTTTTTCTTCATTAAATGAGTTAGAAGATTTTGTTTTCTTCTCTTTTAGATATTTCTTCTATAATTTATTTTCTAACTCAAAAAGCTAAAACTTAATAATTTTATTAGACATACTTTAATCGTTAATTGAAATCAATATAACAAGAGATTTTGTCTACTAATGCAAAATTCTTATTGATTTTGGATATTCCAACCGAAGATTTTAGAGCCTTCTATTGAAGAAATGATTGATAGTGATTAACATCGTGAATGATGGTAATTGATGAGATTAGAAGCATTTAAAGGCACTAATCATGTAATGCAAATGCCATCCGAAAATGATATGATGGTTTAGTAGTTGGGGGTGTGAAAGGACTTTGAAACATTTATGTGTGCTTGAGAAGTAGACAAAAAACACAATCAAATCTCTGATCTCTCAACCTCTAACTCCTTGGGGATTCATGAGATGTGAGAACAGAAGCAACAAAAGTCAAATTTTGGTGGCATTTTAATGCATAAGTCGATTATTTGGCCCCTCCCTACAACCACCAAATTCAACATGGCCTTCCCTTTGAAAGCAAAGCCATTGTCGAGCAAGTCCTCTTAGCATGGAAAACATGGTAAGAAATATCATAAGTTCACACTTTCTATACAACTAAAAAAGTTCGCTCTGTTTAGTTTCTACGTAAAAATTAATATAGGTTTTTTATCAATTTTTTTAAGTTTTTATTGGTTTTTTATTTTTATTCATTTGATGTATTTTTATAAATTTTTACGCGTTATTTTCATTAATTTTTGTTTTTAAAAATAAATTTTAATATTATAATCAAATGGACCCTAAGGTTTCTCAAATTGTTGATTCTCCAACAAAACTCTCAAGGTGATGATCAACTTAGTAGTCTAAAGGGGAGGAAATTTTGTTAGCATTTCAATACATTGAAGTTTGATTCCTTCTTTTAATGATTAAAATAGGGTGAAATCCATGAAGGAAAAGATTGCTCTCCGCCTAAAATTAGATAATCTATTGGAGCTTATTAAAGAGTAGGATTGTCAATGGACTCCCTGAATTTTAAGGGTCGAATCCAAAAAAAAATTGTCAAATGGATTTGAATGAGAGAGGGGTTGAAAGTTGAAACCGAGCTCGTTTAAGCTCTGAATTTGATTGAAATTATTTGTCAACTGGGTATAGGCCTTTTAGGCTTAAATCTGACCCAAACCAAAAAAATAAAAAAGGAAGAAGAATAAAAACTTCCGTCAATAAGTTTTATTTACCTCATAAAAGTAATTGCAAAATAAGATCGAAAACTCGAGCCCAAAATTCGTATCTAAAACCTTACCTGAATCAAAAACTTAATTTTAATTGGGATTGGAAAGTTTTTTATTGATTTTGGATCAAGTTAATTTGTATATAGATTAAAATAGTATTTATTTTATTCATTTAATTTATCGTCTCTATTAAAAATAGACAAAAATAATAGCTATGAATTCGTTTGTTAATAAAAGAAAGGAGACTCAGAAGATTTATATCATGCAAATGAAAATCTTAATAATAAAGTTATAAATAAGGCTTAATGTTTTAAATTTTTTAACAATTTTGACTTTATAAAATACTCCCAAATTAAGCATTTACACACTAAAATTTAAAAGTGGTGAAAATTGGTTATTTCTAACACTATCAAAAGTTTACTTAAATTTTTGTAAAATCTTAATAACAAATATGTGTATTTAAATTTAAATCAGGATGACTTCATCTAATTTATTTAAATCTGAACCGGTATGACTTCGTCCAATAATAGAAATTAATTTTTAATAATTTAAGAGATGTTTAATTAAATTATAAATTGTAATTTTTTGTTATAATTGCTGTATTTTTATATTAATTTTTTAACATTTTTATATTATATTAATATATTTTTTATTAATTTTTACATTTAAAAATATAAAAAATTAAAATTAAAAAATAAAGCTAAACTAAACTAAAGAAGACCT
>JAOXYD010000007.1:8008240-8020525 GCA_028565735.1 Pinacopodium congolense
ATAAAAGGTAGGAATAAGTCTGTAAGATTTTCAATTATCAATTAATTAAGTTTTAATATTCTAATATTAATATATCAGATTTTATTGTTATTAAATAGTTAAAAATTAATTTTAATATATTAAAATTTATTAATACAGTTCTTAACATATTAAAATGTAATATAATTTTTTTACTGAAGTTTAAATAATTTATTAATAAAAATTATCATATTTAATAATATTATTATATTATATTTAAAACATTTTATTTTATTTATGGATTTTAATAAAAAAAGTTAGGATTAATTATATCAAACTCTCCTATATTTTTAATTAATTATCTCTCGATCCCTTTCCTATTAAGTTCCGTCAAAAAATTTAATAAAGTTTCATACATGACAGAATGTTGTGCCAAGCAATAGACGACCACATTAGAACTTATTTGATCTTTTATAAAAAAAATTTAAGCGTAACAATACCTATTAATCTTTTTCCCAAAAAAAAAAACAGATATCATTTGGACCCGAACTGTCCCGGTTAAGGCTTACTGAAAACGATCCAGTGAAGCCCAACGATTAAAGAAATCTTAATCCATAAAGACGACCGACTTGACTTGCAAGAGATCACAGCCGTCCGATTATTGCACACTCCAGAAATTCCATAAACAAGAGCCTATTTAATAACCTAATAAAGTAATAGTCCTCCAAATCCCCAATCTTTCGATTGCCAAGAGTTTCGTTCTATATTTTTGTATCATCAGGTAATCCAAAATTTCTTTTCTTGTGTATGAGATTTGTTTCTTGTTTTCTAATTCTTATTTGCAATCTTCCTTGGCCACAAAAAGACGACGATTCGTTTGATGTTTTGAAAGTAATCCCAAGTTTAATGATATTAAGATTTGAACAGCTTGAAGGATTTAATTCAATCCACTTTTTTTTTTTTTTTGGTTGATTGGATTTGATTCATGTGGGTATTTGTTTTGTTGAAGAGAGGTCTATAATTTCTTGTTTTTATTTGGATGCGGTTGATGCAATGTTATAGGGAGAGATGGTAAAGGGCTTTGAAATAATTGAGGCCTGAAAAAGGTGTGGAATTGTTATCGTAGTGTTAGGTGGATTTGAAATGCTTAAAGTAACAGGATCGTAGTAAGTTTTGGGAAGAATTATGACTCAACGGATTTACCGATGAGGGTGTGAAATTTAGATGATTGCAGTAGTATTTCTCGTTTAGTAAGACAAGTTTCTGCATAAGGAGGAGGACGTGAACCTTATGCAAAGACAATCCTCCACAGGCTGCTTCTACATGTCAGGCATTAACCTGTGACAGGAAGAGGTTGGGGGGCAGAACCTATTTAAGAGGGCAGACTAGGGAGATGGATTGATGTAGTTACTCTAATATAGTTTAAACTCTAGTTTCATCTTATGGTTTATGAGCCTTAGCGGTTGGTAGGTATCATTTCTGGATTTGACTAATTCAGATATTATTTTCGTTTCAGATCTGAGAAGAGTTGTTTGTGGTTCTATCCTTCTTCAAAAGTGTAATATTCATGTCTGATCTTGACGCCCAAATTCCATCTGCTTTTGGTATGCTCCTTTTGCCAGTGGATTATTATGGTTGTATGATGGAAAATTAGAACTTTTCTAACACCTGCTCTTGGCGTTTTGATATATTTTAAAGATCCATTTGCTGATGTGAATGCTGAGGATTCTGGTGCGGGGGCAAAAGATTATGTTCATGTGCGTATACAGCAACGTAATGGTAGGAAAAGCCTGACCACTGTGCAAGGGTTGAAAAAAGACTTCAGCTATAACAAGATACTCAAGGACCTTAAGAAAGAATTCTGCTGTAATGGCACTGTTGTCCAGGACCCTGAATTAGGCCAGGTTTTTATCTAGTCTTTTCTCCATTTTATCCTCGTTCATTCTTGAACTAAGAAATTGAAGTGCAAATGAGTTGGACGTTAGCCCTTCACAGCTTTATTTGTTTGTGCTCATGTCCTAGGCATCTATGCAGGTAAGAAATTGTATTGGCCCTTTATAGTTATAGGAGTAGTAGTTAGTCGAAAGTAGTCTTTGCCTGTCTTTGCTTGTAAACACCTTGACTATTAACCTCCTTCCAATCGAATGATAGGTGTTTGGTTGATCAATGCCCCCATTAGTTGGTTGAATGTTGTGGAGAAAAATGCGACTCCTCCTCATTTGCTACAAAACTTGGATAATATTGATCCAACATAAGCCAATAACCTGATAAAAGCTAAAAGTAAGGTGATAAATCTATTGTAGATTAATGAAAGAACATTAACAAATACAAAGAAAAAGAAAAATAGAAACACAAACATGAGGATCTTACATTGACAATTCCAGTTGGTGTGCCCTATGGCTTCAACTAGTCCATATTGATTTTAATGTAGTCTTTTGTACTTTGATTGTGGTATATCCTGCACTTCTTCACATTTATAAATAGGTAGGGTCTTCAAAGCTTGACTAGCAAAGTTGACAGAGAAAGTTGGATTGTCAATTTTTGGGGGTGAAACGAAATTTTAGACAACTTAGGCCTTATGAAAGATCATCTTCCCTTGCTATTAGTATTGATCCATGTGGCATTGAGATGTGTCGTTTACACGGATAATTATGGTATGGTATGGGCGCAGGTCATTCAACTTCAAGGTGATCAAAGGAAGAATGTATCCACATTCCTCGCGCAGGTAATCACTACCAGACTGTTTTGGTGCAGTTACTCTTACCATGCATATTTGTGGGGCATGCCTAATGCTTATTCACTCTTGACCAGGCTGGCATTGTGAAGAAGGAAAATATCAAGATTCACGGTTTCTAAGTGGCTGACCAATTGCTTTGAGCACTTTACTATCTTACTAATGGAATGTGGTGGTTGATGTGGACTTTAGTATTGCTGTCTGTTTCTTTTATCCTAGTACTTGATATTCTGCATGTGTGGTGAATTGGATCTGTTGCTTACCATGTAACATTGTGTTTAATATGTGGTATTTTCAGGGCAGCACGATATATAGAAGTTGCCAGCTTTATATCAGTCAGTCTTATTACCTTTATATTAGCTAAAGCCTTATTACTATGTTTTAATCTTGAATTATCCTCTCTACTGATTTACTAGATACATGTATTTGTGCACGCGTTATTGGGATTCCTGTGACGAATTCGAGAAAGATTTGGCTTTTCTGCTGGCCCGTGTATTCTGAGCTGCCTTGACAAATCTAAAAGTGAATGGGTATATTTGTAGAAATTTGCGCCATTTGTAGTAATAGTCGGAAATAATGAGTTGTGCGTGTTCAAGCTCAGGCACAAAAACAAAAACAAAGAAAACTCGAGTCGCTCTTACACATTCTCAAACAAAACTTCGACAGAAGGCAAAAGAATTTTTTATCTTAAACATTGAAACAATGAGAATCATGTGCTATTTTCATATGAATCCATTCCCTAAGATCTTATTCGTCAAGTAAATTTACATATTTTCAGCATTTCTGTGTTTTCTTTGCGTTTTTGTGTTTATGAACTTTTGCAACTAAAAGCATCCCTGTTCGTTTGACATTTATTCAGTCTTAACTCTGTGTTAGTGCAATTAGTTAAGGTTGGACAGACAGAGCCGGGATGCCAGCAGAAAATAATTAGCAGTAGAAGATATTAGTGTTCTGCATTTGTTAGCCAATTAGGACATTCTTAAACAAATGACAAAAAATAGAGTGGTATTCGATCTGTATTTTATTTGACATACAGATGACAAATTCAGCTATGAATTGCTGCTCTAGGAGTTTTAAATTCCTGTTGACCAAGAAGCTGATTATTTTTAATACCATATTTAAAATGGATGCCAAATTTGCCAGCCAATTCATAGTTGAGTTAAATGGCATGCAACGTAAAATTTCGTGTACCTTTTTGTTGGGTTATAAAATGAGGCAAAACTTGAATCCTCGAAGACGAGGATATACCGATTACTAGTACGTACAACCAAATATTGTGTTCATTGTGTTTTTGGTTTTTGATTTAGTGTTGATTTAGAGGTACATTTGTCTTTTTCCAACCAAAAACTGAAATAAATTAGAAGAAAAGCTGCAATTCGTTTAAGGTGGAATTCAAACGGCAGTGGTGATTGAGAAGTATTGGAGTTCCGCATATTCCACCGGTTAATGAAAATCTTCAAGAATTTGCAAATATCTCAATGGTGCTGTCTCAACTGGAATAACAAAAATGCTGGACTGCTTATTGCACAAATAATTCTCCTTTTTAGTCATTGTCGCACGCTTACAGAACGGTATTAAAAAACTTGTCTTCTAACAAATTCTAGCGTTCTAACATATGTTTCTGGTCTATGGAAGTAGATGAACTTAAATTACTCCACCATCAAAGTCACACAAGCTATTGAACTTTTATAAATTTTCATTTGGAAAGATGAAAAATTATATAGAAGGAATGAATGATATATTTATCATTAATTATAAAATTAAACTAGACCGATCAATTTGATCCGATTAATTTTAGATCAATCGGTTTATTGTTTTGATTTTGTTTAAAAACTAGTGAGCATAAAAACCAGTCAGTTTTTACAGCTGGTTTAATCGATCATAAACCAATCGATGCAACTAGTGTGAGTTTGCTTCACCTTTGTCCTCTTGATCCATCGTCATCACCAATTTCCAGACTCCTTTACTTTGCTCGACCATCACTGCCAACTTACCCACTCATCCCAGCCTTGCCAATCTCGCAGATTCGCCCCTACCTATTCACGGCCAGCTTTGCCAATTTCATGTTGAAATAATTTTGTTGAATCATAGTATATTTAATTTTTTTAATATTTAATTTAGATAATATTAATTGGATTAAGTAAAAATAATTAATTAGATTAATAGTTCATAAAAGATAAATATTTATCTAGAAAAAAAATGTTACTATATTAGTATGAGCAGACATATTATTAGATTGTGATAGGATTATCTAATAAAAGACTGTCCATAAAGATCAAGGTTAGATCTCCTACTCTTACTATATATACACTTAACTATTTAGTCATTTGAGTCATCACAAAAACCAAACCTTAGAAAAGAACAGAAAGCCTAGCACAAAAATTCTCTATGACCTCTCCCTACTCTCTCTCCATTTTTTGCAGTAGCTCTCTCCCTCTTTTTGTATTTTTTGTCTTTTTTCAGGTGTTCCAAGACAATTCCGATGACCAGATTCCGTAATTTTATGATAGATGGATACAAAATTAGGTACGATTTCTATACAAATCACGTTTATATAGTTAGATTTGGGATTTGTTCATGTTTTTGAATCTAAAGTTTCTCATATGTAGTATCAGAGCCAACCATATTCGTGTTTTGTGTTGAAATTTTTGAGCTTTTCATCTGGAAAAATCGAAGAACACTATTTGTATTCATAGATCTGAGTTTTTGTTATATTATTTTCGATTAAATACATGTTATAATATAGAAAATAACATATAGGTAACAAAAACATGAAGATTAGGAGTTGTTTGAGGCAAAAATAGCTCAGACCTATGAACAATAGATCTAAAAAACCCAGAAACTCAATCCAGAAAACGCAGGAGCGAGCTAGAGAGGGAGAAGACGCAGGCGCGTGTCGGAAATGCGTGACAGGAGAGAGTGGCGGGAGAAGCATAGGCATTGCGGACAAGTGTCGTGCGATCTGCATGTTTGTGTCTCTGGAGTGCAGTAACGACTAGGGCGTCTCACTAGTTTGGCGCATGCACACCACGCACCAGAACGGTCAAAGCGCGTCGGAGCACGTCATACACGCCTAACTGTTGTCTAGCACGTCAGATGGTTCATGCGTGTTTTCACGTGCAAATTGAATTTTTTGACTCTAATATCAGGCAAGTACAGTCAGCTGCGGACTGTGCAAACACCTGCTAATTAGGCGTTAAAGCAACACTGACTAGACTTATTGACGTGGCCGCACTAACGGATAAAAAAAACTCAAATTTTTCTGAATTTACAGAATGATCCCATCCTCAACATTTGCTTTAATCATGATAATCTCTATCTCTTTATAGTAATCATGAACATTTTTGTTGTCTTGAGCGAGTCTTTGCAACTTTTGATATAATTCCCTATAGTAATGATTGGGAATGAATCTCTTCCTTATCATAGTCTTCATTTCTTCCCATGTACAAATAGGTCTCTCACGATTTCTTCTTCTAGCTGAAACAATCTCATCCCACCAAATAATTGCATAGTCTATGAATTCAACAACTATAAGCTGACTTTCTTCTCTTAAGAATAGTTATGATAATCAAAGACTAACTCCACTTTCTTTTCCCACTCTAAATAGGCTTCAAGATCATTCTTCCTTTGAAAAGATGGAAAGTTCATCTTCATGTTTCCCAAGTTACGGTCATAGGTATCACTTCTTCCACCAAATCTCCTTCCACCTCTATTGTTATTAAATTTGTCCAATAAATCACCATAATCCAAATCAGCATTATCCCCTCTATTGTCATCATAAGACTCATTGTCATCATGTCTCTCTAGCCTTCTAGCATTAGGAACTTCATGAACTATCTCCCTTTGTAAATTTGCAATTTAAGCATCTTGTCTATCCATTCTGTCCCTTATCTCTCCAAACATAATAGTAATGCACTCAAATTGCTGTTGCATTGCTTTGAGCATGAAGTTGACGATATTGTCTCCTTCACCAAGAACACCCTTATCCTTGGATGTCATTATGTAAATTTACAAGAAAAAATCAGAAAATATCTCACCAGTACTCCCTTATGTGTTTCCCTCAAAACAATGTCATTCAGCACTTGTGTTTACTCTCTTAAATGACTCTTGTTATAATAAACTCACCCTCCTGATTTTTACCACTCAAACTCACTCTTTAGGCTCTTTAAAAAACCAACCAAATAAAACCAAGATAATTTAACTTAAAGTGATAAACTCATATGAATGTAACAAATAGGCATATTTAGAAAGATTGATAAGAATTCATAAAACAAAGTAAAAATGGCAAACTAACAACATGTGTTTACTTGATAAGATATTAACTATTGTGCTCAAGAAACAAAAGAACTAGTCTGGTTGTTTGTGTAACAAGAACACAGAAAAATAATCTGATCAATTAGTGTTTAAGTTTTCAAGTTTTAACTAGGTTGACCAGATTCTGATTTGCACCATTCTTTCTTTCTTTTCTTTTTTTTGTGTTTTTTTTTTCATTTTTTGTGTTTTTTCTTTTACAAATCAGAATATAATAACTTGAGTTGGAGTAAGTACAAACTTAATTAAACAGAAAAATTCATTTAAACTTAATCCAATAGCAAAAATTAGACATTTAAGCACAACAATCATATTTTTGAATAAGTTAGAGCATAAATAGACTTAAGGATATGAAAAGTCACAAACAAACAAAGAACAAATGTGGAGAATCTGCCTAGAAAATGAATCTAACCAGAAAAATGCAAAACTAACAATGGGAAAATGAAAAAGAATAAGAACACAATATGCAGAATTTGAATGGGAAAACGAAAAGACACAAGAATAAGAAATCTGCAAAATCTACTCAAAAAAATGAATCTAATCAGAATATGAAGAATAAACAGTAGGACAATGAAAATGCTCAAAGGAACAAAAACACAAATCTGCTTAGAAAAATGAATCTGCCCAAAATATGAAGAACTAACAGTGGAAAAACAAAATTACCCAAAGGAATAAGAACATAAATATGCAAAATCTGTCTAAAAAAAAGGATTTGCCCAGAATATGAAGAACTAATAGTGGGAAACCGAAATTACTCAAAAGAACAAGAATACAAATCTGTAAAATATGTCCAGAAAAATGGATCTGACAAGAATATGAATAACTAATACTGGGAAAACGAAATTACCCAAAGGAATAAGAAATCATTTTTTTAATAGATAACAAAAAAAAAAGGATGAATCCAACCTAATTTGAAGGCTAAAGCTCTGGTATCAACTAATGTAAACCCTAAATTAAATTTGGACACCCACAACAAGTAAGACATATTTTCATCTCCAAGAAAGCTAAATCATGATATAACAAACACAAACAAAGGATAAAAAGAAGGATATGGATGCCACACTCTAGAAAAAAAATGAGAAGAAAGAGTGATAAGTTAGGTTTGAATGCCACAAGATTGAATCAATCTTGATAAGTTATGCAGTTCAATGAAGAACCCAATAGGAGTTTTCTCTCAATTCTGATAAAAAGATTTTAAAAGTTGTTTCTGAATACATAAGATTCATATTTATATGCTCTAGGTCTAAATCCTAATAAAAGAAGTGAAAACAAATATGTTTAGTGTGCCCATTAGCCAAAAATTTGTATTACCCAGCCTTAGTGGGCTAATCAACTTATTTATAACCTAACTGAATCTAATATATGTTCACTAAGTATTTAGACTACATTAATAATACTTAGACTGCATGTTCCATCTTCAAGGATTCTCTTTTGGTCTAAAATAACTTATTTGATACAGATATCTTGAATCAATCAATTAAGTGCTTTCTTTATCTTCTTAACCTTTGACCTTATAATTGGATTATTTGAAACTTGCAATGGATCTTTAGTAACTATTTACACATTAGTTCCTTGATTCTTATCAGTTTGGCTCAAAATTCAAAATTTTAATTATCAAGTTCAAATTCAACGTTTTATTTTATAGGTTTATAATTATATTAATAAATCAGTACTAAAAAGTAAATATGGTTAAAAAGCAATACTTTAATCTTAAAGAAAGCAAGCAAATTTAAATATAATCTAAAATTAACGGGTAAAGACTTATTTAATTAAATATAAAATTAATGGGTTAAGACTCATTTGATTAAGTTCTAAATCAATGAATTAAACCATATTCTATTGAATTTAAGCTCAAACTTTTTTTTTCAATGTTGACGGAGTGCTTAATTATCCTTTCCTTTTTAAAAAGAAAACATGAAGAAAGTGTAACAAATAATGATCCAATTACATTTAAAAAATTATTTTAAATGTTCTTCAAATGCATATAGATACATACAAATATCTATATATAATAATTATTATTTTTATTCAAATATTCCTTCTTGAGCAAACTTTATCTAAATTTTTGTTAGACATTAAAGGGACTAGTTATGAATTAATATCCATCAACTAAACTTCTTTAACCCTTTAATTAGGCAGAAATAGCTTATTTAATGCCTGCCTTCTTATTTCCATTCTTTAAATTAATCACTAATTAAAGACACAGATTAATTAATGATTAGGTGATAAACAAACAATACTTTCCTCAAGAACGGCGTCGTTTGCCTGCCTAATTGACTCTCCACATAAATTCACCGATCACATCTGCCTATTTTCTGGCGTGGTGCCATCACTTTCCCGGAAAATCACTTGCTCTCCACCCAAGCAGCGTCATGGTCATGGCTAGTCTGATTTATTCCCTTCAGTTTTTGTTTTTGTTCTCTTTGATCCTCCATAGGTGTAGCTCGTATCCAGCTTCTTCTAGTTCCATCGTCAACCCATCCAAAGTCAAACAAGTCTCTTGGAAACCAAGGTCTCTCCCTCTTTTTCCTCTTCCCGGAGAAATAATCTGTTAATTGCCTTACTTACTTGTGATTTCACTTTTTCAGTTAAAAATCATATTCCAATTAAGAAAAATTGGATTGGAGTGAAGAAATGTATAACATTGAGGGTTTGTGCATAAGTTTTCGGTTAAAGTTTGGATTTTTCTTGTGATTTCTCAGGGCGTTTGTGTACGAAGGTTTTCTTACAGACTTGGAATGCGATCATCTAATCTCTCTGGTAAGCCCAGTCAAACTCAAAATTCTTTAATTTGTGATTTGCTTAAAACTGATGTGAATTGATTTGATTTGCTTGATTTGCCAAATTTAGGCTAAATCTGAGCTGAAGAGATCGGCAGTGGCGGATAATCTTAGTGGAAAGAGTAAGCTCAGTGAAGTTAGAACTAGCTCTGGCATGTTTATTCACAAAGCAAAGGTACTTCTTTATAAATTCACCTATTTATTACCATTTGAGGGATTACTAAGCAATTATTACTGGCTGCATCTCGAGTTATGCTAGAAAACTATAATTCTAATGCAGTTGCAACATTCTTGACTGGATATCCTATTGTGGGTGAACTTTTGCCGGCTAGATTTTTGTTGGGGGAGATTTATATTAGCAAATTTTACGGCGTAAGCTCTTGGATTAATGTTCACTTGTTTCTTTGAATCTTTACCTGATTTATGTTTGTGCATATGCTGTTTGATCCATGCAATCATTTGTTGTTGAACTGTTAGAAATGCTTAGAGTTTGGTCTTTTGAAGGTGGCATGGAAAACATAGGAAACCGTTGGTCACGTCTTTTCATCGATGGGTGTAACCCTTCATGCACTTAACTTCTTTTTTTTTTTTTCAGGATCCTATTGTTGCAGGTATAGAGGAGAAAATTGCATCATGGACCTTTCTTCCAACAGGTGTGCGACTAGATCTTAGTATCTTATGGAAGTTGACTATGCTGGTCTCTTTTCTTCCCAATGTAATAGCTTTGTTTCTTCTGTTGCTTTTAGCAGTATGTTAGTGATTCCAAGTAATGCTCAAACAGGGAAGTTTACATAGTAATTATTTATAATTGCATGTAGGTTTTATTAGACTCATATTTGATTATTAAGTCTTACTTGAGCCATGCAAGGCTAGGGCTTGCTCATTTCATCTCACAAAACATGCCTTACCTGGCCTGTTTGAGCCATCGCTACCACCACGGAAGGACATACAATCTTTTTATTGCATAACATTTTGGCTAGTTTTGAGTTGATTATTTTGCATTTTATTCTATTCGCTCCCTTTTTGGGAAACCTCATCCTGCTAACAGCATCTACTGTGCAATGAATATATCTCACAGAAGAAATTTTGAGGTAATTTTGGTTTATCAAACTAACCTTAATCTGACACCTGAGTCCGTTGAAAGCAACTTTTTTAGTTGCTATCATGTTACAGTTACGTGCTTGTCATCTTTTATGCATCAAAGCAGATTTGGTTTCCACACTTTCTAGAATTTTACCGTCCCTTGATATTTGGATGTTAGGTGGTCGTGGAAACCTGCATTTTCTATATGAAGATAGTTTAGGTTTTGGCTTATGGCTAGAAAATGACTGGATATTGCACTGAGGACATTATTGATTGTTGTTGTCTTTTTGTGTCTACTCTTTTATCACCGTAGAAAACGGAGAAGATATACAGGTTTTAAGGTACGAGCATGGGCAGAAATATGATCCCCACTATGATTACTTCGTTGACAAGGTCAATATTGCCCGCGGTGGGCATCGTTTGGCTACCGTGCTCATGTACCTAACTGATGTTGTGAAAGGTGGAGAAACAGTGTTCCCTTCAGCAGAGGTACTAACAAAAAACCTTTATTTTTCCTTTACAGAGTCATCATCATGAGTTATTAAAGGTTAAAACTTTTTATCAAAAGCATTATACAATAGTCAGGATTCATTGGACATAGGTCAATGAGGGATAACATCATCTCATACATAAGCTGACTGTAGATTCATTTTAATGTTGTTGTGCAATCAATTTTGGAACTAGGAATTATGTAATGATGAGAGACATAATGAATAATTGAGCTCATGGACAATGCATGAGAACTGAACTATGTAACTGCTTGATAGTTTGTTGTGACTGAACTCATGTAATAGCAACTTGACAGAAGGAATCTCGGCATCACAAGGCTTCTGTCCAAGATGAAAATCTCTCTGAGTGTGGAAAACAAGGAATTGCAGGTTAGTTCTTGAATAGATCACAAGTGTTAGTTCATTTTATATTCATATATTGTGTTCCTGCCAATTGACATGTTCTTTTGCCATGAAATATAAGTGAAACCGCGAAGAGGTGATGCCCTTCTCTTCTTCAGTCTTGATACAAATGCCATTCCAGATCCAAGCAGTCTACATGCTGGATGCCCTGTGATTGAAGGTGAGAAATGGTCGGCGACAAAGTGGATTCACGTGGACTCATTCGACAAGACCTTGGATATCGGTGGAAACTGTACGGATCTAAACACTAGTTGTGAGAGATGGGCTGCTCTTGGGGAGTGCAACAAAAACCCTGAATACATGGTTGGATCTCCAGAACTTCCAGGATATTGCAGAAGAAGCTGTAGAATATGCTAAAATTTTACGTCTAGACTTCTGCAGAGATTCCCTAACACTCTCTTACGGTCGGCTTTCTTCTTTTTCTTGTCTTGTAATTCATACATCTCATCCTTTCAGATTGCATCATGGTAGTAACGGAAATTTCCCCAGAACTTTCAAACATCAGTTA
>JAOXYD010000007.1:8020625-8033469 GCA_028565735.1 Pinacopodium congolense
TTAAGCCAAGGACACCCCCCCCCCCCCCAAAACAAAAAAACCCCCCCAAAGATTATATTTTTGATGCTTTACATTGTTTCTTGCTTTGCACATATGTGGATATAGCAAATTTGGTTGAATTACCTCATATTTTTATTGTATTATTTTCATTTTGGTCCTGTTAGGAAAAGATACTTTGGGTGCATGCGGATTTGTATCTATCTAGATCCTTAATCGCTGGTTGTAATAAAAAATAGCAATACTTGCTTTAATTTATTGGGAGAACTTTTAACTTGGAATGCATGCGTTCTTTGGTACACCTTTTTGTGATAGAAAATTTGTTGGAAGTATTATGCATCTATAATAATACAGTTGAAACTGTTAACATCTCAGAGAAGCTACACCTTGTGTGAAATTTTTCCTCTTCTACAGGATATCTCAACAACTTGTCAAACTTACAGTCATTCTGGCTGTTTAGACATACTGTTTATCTTGTGTATCTTAGTATTATTTCTTTTAATGGATGGTAGTTTCACTCATCAACCTTGTTAGTATCTAAATCTTGGCATAGTTTCACTCATCAACCTTGTTAGTACCTAAATCTTTGCTATTGTCTCGTATTTACAGTTGCTCTCCTAAGCTGAAGCATTGATGTCTTATTTCTAACAGGTACGGGGTGTCTCCATTTGAGTATGTTCTTGGAGAATCTGGTGGAAGCCTACAATTGGCTGTTGTAAATGCACAAATAAAGTGGCCAGCTGGACCAAGTCCTGCATATCCAGAAACTCTCCGAAAGTTCGTTACATGGATGCTTCAGCCTCAGGCAACAGTCCGCCCTCGCATAGACGATATTCTTATTCATGTCGACAAGTTGATTGCAAATTTAACAAGTTGATGTCTAACTAAAAGGATCTTATTTTGGCAATGGTGCGGAGTACGACAAGCCATGCGAAGATCAACCTGGTATGTAATATGTTGACTGTGGGTGTTCAAGCTTTGGAATAGTGAACAATTGCGGCGAAATATTGAAGCAAATAGAAGTTCCTTGTTCAAAGATCTGCGGGCATATTCTGTTCTTGGGGTAGTTTTGGCATATTGGATTGGTTTAAATGTTAGCATAGTATTGTCACAGCTATTTAATTTTAAACATGTCTAGCTTATTGATGTTTAGATGGTTCCTTGCGTCACAATATTCAATTCTGAAGTTAAAACATGACTGCTTTATGTTAATTTCTTAATATATATTCTTTTTAGGACTCAACAATTTGAAGCCAGTAATTATTAAGCGTTTGTCGCCTGCAGTTCAAGAAATGATTCGTATTGTTTATGGCTCCATCAAGGTTTTATTTGGATATTGCCTGGCATAGATATGTTAAGATCCCAAGCAGTAATCATCAACTTGTGCACCGAAGGTATCAAACTGTCTATGTTAAGACAAGAAAGTGACTTCAAGTTATGAAACATGGTACTTCCATGGAAGGAATCATCATCATTGGTTTAAACTCAGGAATAACTTATGGCGTAATGATTTCAAAGCATAATTTTATCAAATGTTGCCAAATTGTAGTCAGTTTAGCCTATAAGAATCAAGGGACTTAAAAGAGTTTAGGCAGAGGCAGATCCAGAAAGGTATAGAAGCAATCCGCGTTCTAGGACTGGACTGGTTTGTTTGTAACAGGCTATAACTGTGGTTAATACAGTTATGTAAGTGTTCTGTCTCATCCCAAGTGGATCAGAAGTAGCGTTAGACGAGGAAAAGGAAAAAGGACTATGGCTCGCATATTCTGAACGTTGAGTTAAACAAGTAGAATACACTCTAGTTCCTGTTCCTTGGAAAAGCAAACTGCGCCCTTTCATACCTTCTGATGAAAGACGCGCATAAAAAAAGAGAAAGTTCAAGCATGTAAGCTGAACAATGTTCCATAACATGAAAGTGTATGACCGAGATCTGTAAAGCACACCATTTAAGTTACAGGCTTGTGTTTAAGCCTCTTAGTCGAGATCAAAGTTAGAACAATCGTGTAGCAGAATATGGACACTGCAATCTATGGGTTCGGTGGAGCTAATTGTCACTCATGACTATAATCAACTAGTGTCAAAAGACTATGTTTTTATACTCAACATTTAAAACCAAAAACAACTTCAAAATCTACAAATGACTTAAAAGTTTAAATTTAAGCATTTGATAATCCAATCTAAGCACTACAAGCACGCTTCAGAACTTGGACTGATTATCCTGTAAGCTGTATCACCAATAATCCAACAACAATCATAATGACCAGTGTATTCTGCTCTGCTCGTTTCCGACCTCGCATCTTCTTCTCATCTTTATATAGTTCAATACGCTACAAAGTCAGGAGCTTTTAGACTACTAAAAGGAAAGAAATGAAAATAAGAAGATGGAGGAGATCGTTAAAAGAGCAAGGTAACAGAGCCAAAGGAAGTGTTCAATCATACAAGACTAACTAATCTCAGCTTTCCAGCCCACTTGCTTCAGCTTCAACATAAAAACAGAACAACTTTTCTAAGGAAAAGAAACAGATAAAGAAACCGAAAAAAAAACACTAAAAACTAAAACTAACGACAATACCAAGCATCACCTTAATGTTAAATGTCACATAGCATATTCAAATCCCCAATTAGTTATTGCCGTTGTTGTACTCACAACTTTGAATGAAATGCATTCTTGGCATAACTTCTAAAACTTGAGTCTGTCAGCAGGAGTCATATTGCAAATTTATTTGAAGGTTTCAGAGTTAGTGCCCTGAAGGAAGTGTTCATGTATCTTTTACCTTTGTCATTTTCACGATGAGCGCTAAAATCAAGAAGATAGAGGAGATAATCATTCATAGAATCAACATCGAAAGCTTTTCCCATAGTTCTATAATAACTACACATCACAGCAGTCTGAACATGATATAGATTTAACAATTCTTTAGCTTTAGAAAACTCCACACGTATAATGTCTAATCTCCACCAAATTAAATCAGAATAGGTGCAGTAAACAATAAGAAACAACGTCTGCCCCGCTTACATATCTGTCTTTAGTTGAGTAATAAATCTAAACCAATGGCACTTGCTTCAACAATGGCTTCCAACATCGGCTACAGGATTCTTTCATCAGGAGTCCTTAATATCACTACACAACCAAGCCATTTAACTCCTTTTTTTGTTGTTCAGAAACAGTATCGCAACTTGTCAATTAAGTTAAAAATAAAGATTTTTCTTTTTTTTAATGATTTTTTGGCCCCAAGCTTTGAGTCCTGGACCTAACATCCTCTTTATCTCCTTATTTTATATATGACAATAAATAAAATATCATACAAATTAAATTGAGTCTCATTGAGATTTTATGTAATAAAATTATAATGTAAATACAGACTCAGTAATTTATTGAGATTTATGTATAGGAAAGAATATGCAAATTTTATAATATAAATATATAATAACTAAACATTAGAACACTATTTGAAATTATGATGTTTCAAAATCTGCATTCTAGAGACATTCACACCTTCAGAATCAGTATGATAAGTGCACGAACTGATACTCTCCTGTTTATTTTGACATTCAATCATTATGTTCTGTCTCGTCTTCACCTTCAGAATCTGTGAAATCAAAGAGAAATTTGATTAGTTAATTGTTTTGAAGAGCTGGAGGATTAAGTTTTGTACATACCATATAGTTATATAACTATAACAGTTGAATTCTATTGATTTTCCCTTAGCAACATATACAGTTTTATTTATCATTCATGCTCATACATCAACTACTAATGCAAGTGCAATGTGGAAATGTTAACGCACCTGATCGGACATCATCGCTAACATGGCCTTTTGCTTTAATTTGTCCTATTAACATTCTAATCATCAAAATCCACCAATAAATATTTACGACCAGCAAGCAATACAAAAGAGTGTTGAAAACATAATAAATGATGGGGCCGCCCAAGGCGTGTTTCTCCATGTCCAAGTACAAAAGAACTTCGTAACTGCCAGTAAAGAAGCAAATTAGTAAAGAAAACATATAACCATAGGATTGAGAATTCTCTAAGATACGCTTTGTAAGAACTCTTCCTATGCAAAAGAGACTCACTTTACATTGTATTCATTTCATTTCACTGTAATAGATTACTAACCTGGTGCTCCGTAGTACCAAAAGTGGAAAGCAGATGATACGAAGTATAGTCCAAGTGAGAACAAAGAGGACGAAAGAGATACTCGCAATTCCTTCATAACCACTATATTTAGACATCTTCCCTATTTCTAGGAATAGGTCACATCCATCATGAAGCACCAAGACCATTGCCCCAACACGTCCAAATCTGGCGATACATAGCAAACAAATTAAGTAGAAGCAAATGCAAGCATCTTCTTATGTAAATATTTGCATGAATAAAAGAGAAACACATAAAAATGGATATATTTTTTACCTTAATGTAATTCTCTATATTATTTTTCTACTTTGCTTACGAAACTTTTTGCATTTTATGAACATGAATTGATGATTTTTTTTTAGTATTTAGAAACTGAACCGGTGAAACAAACCTAAATATGTAAGAAAGAAGAATTAGAGTTATTGATGCTATATGGTGAGTCATTGACACTGCAAAGTCTGAGCGCTTCGTCTCCCAGAATAAGAGAGCAAATATTGAGTATGTGTAAAATCCAGCACCATATGCGTACAATGCCTTCAACTTCAATCTGAAACAAAAGGAAGCAAGAGACATTGTTGAATAAAAGAATATCAACTTACATACCAATGAAATAAAAAGAGATAAAAATAATCATAGAGCATATTCTATATATGGTCAACATTAGATCCAAGTTGTATTTAAATAAGATTTATGTCTATAGCTTTTTTTTTTTTTTTTTAAGTTGTGACTAATATTAAAAAAATCAAGAACATTTCTAAATATAGTAAGCAATTAATCCCACTATGGATTGTGAAAATTATACAATGAGATACTAATAAGCAAGCTATATAGCATGGTTATGAGTTAAATGCAATATGTGACAATTCAACAATGTGAACTCACTTCATTTTTAGGTCAGGCCAAGTTTGATCTCCCGAACCCTCCCAAAAATACTTGGTATTTCTGAACCATGGCTCATTGTAGGAGACAGTAAGAGCAAACAGTTCTGCTGATAGAAAGTAAACAAATTTCCAAGCCGATTCTTTAAATTTATTGATTTTCTTCCTCTTCCAATGCTTCTCAACTTGAACTGATGCATGCCCTTCTCCAAACAACAATCTCCTTCCTATTTTCTGCATTATAAAGGTACAGATAGTGTTTTCTCATGATGACGTAAACACCAGGTGCAAGAATTGGAATAAATTAAGGGGAAGAAAAGACCTCAAAGACGTAAGTATCAAGATAAAGCCTGATTGCTGGGAAGAAGAGTGAGAAGAAGGGAATAAGCAGGAGGTCTTTAGCCTCAGGGTACGATTCAGCTTGCCAATTGATGAAAGCATTGCTTCCCACCAGAACATCCATTTATTTTATCTATCTACGAGAGTAGGGGAGCTGAACCGAAAGAGAAGAACGATTGATTTTTAGAAAACCAGCTTGGTTGGGTTTCAAGAAAGGTAAAGCAATAACAGGGGAGGGGATTGTTCACGCGCTTCCCGACTCCATTACATTGACTTTAAAAAAGAACATTACAGCCTTCTTAAGCTCATCTTATCGGGTCATGTAGTCGACTAACCCGACCCAATACCCAATGCCGGAGTTTTCGTTTTCTTGATTCTTGACAGTTTTACGGGACTTCTCTTATCGTTTACTTTTCTCACCTTTTAGTTTAATTTAGTTTTAGTTTCTTATCTTTTAAATATTAAAATTAAAAAATAATATATTAATATATTAATACATTATAAAAATAAAAAAATTAAAAATATAAACATCAATACAAAAATATAAAAATTATAATAAAATATTATAACCAACAATAATATCAAACATCTCTATTAATTTTTGTGTTTACATAACGCTAACATCTATCTGATAAAAGTTAGTTTTCTTAGGCTAAATTTGTTTGTATTTTTATTTATGATTTTTTTAATATAAAAAATAATATAAAAATAAAAATATTTAAATTTATTACGAAAATTAAAAAAATTGTATAGAAATAAAAATGCATAAAAATCAATAAAAATTAAAAATTAAAAATAAAAGATTGAATGAAACAAACTTAAGAGGTCACTTTAAAATGTTTAAACTATAGAAACATAAATTTGAAGAATGAAACACCGAAGCTAGGAATTCTTTTTTTTTTAATGTTCAAATTATTTTCATTATTCTAAACAAGATAAAAATTTTAAATAACATAATATGACTGCAATTATATCTTTAAATTGAAACTATTTTTTGTAATTTGTATTAATTTAAATCAAGTGACATTATTTAAGTGATAAGAATATCACGTGATATGTTTAGTTAATATTTGTCTTAAATATGCTATCATGTGACATGTTTATTTGATATTTGTCTTAAATATTCTTTTTTAATTCAAGCTTCTCTCACTTAATATTATTTTTTAATCCAATATTCTCTCACTTTTGAATATTTGTAAGGGTTGATAATAAATTGGGCCTGATCTTCATATTCTAAAAATCACGTTTGAAAAAAATATTTTAATACAAATATTTGAGTTTAAATTCGAATTTAATTTGAATTAAATTTCAGATTTAGTTCATAATAATTTACCGTATCTAATTCAAACCTACAATTCCTTTAATTTTTTTGGGGGCTTCTCTTGGATATATGGGTATTTAACTAAGTTTATCATGTTCAACCTTACAAAGTTGCAAAGTTGTAGAAATAGTAAAAGTTCAAGGTTCAATTTGATCCTTAAATTTTAGATAAAATTTAAAAATATTAACATTTGACAACTTTCAAATAAGATTATAACTTCTATAAAAATATTTTAAGAACATCTTAATACTAATTTTTCTGTGAGATTCTACTCTCTTATTAAGGTAGCATTTTTTTAATAATTTTATAACATATCAATAAGGTTATACAGTACCTTAATTATGATTTAAGTATTTGACTAAAAATTTGGGAATTAAACCTTACATCAAATCCCTAAATTGCATAAAATTCTATGTTCTTCAATGTTGTTTTTGTATTCCATACACAATTAGAACAAATCCACTCCATACAACCTTAGTGGCGAAAAGCTCTTTTTTTGTTTGTGTTTCAAGATGGATTAGAGAAAGGTGTGATTATATTAAATAGAGTTTGGGATAGTGGTTGCTCTTTTTTTTTCAAGATGCTAAAGGTTGACTATTTTGCCTTTGATTTGAAGTAAGATTGGTTGATTGCAAGAACATTAATATTAAAGATGAAGATACTTCTAGAGATGTGTGTTTAAAAGTGTTATATCTCGAGTTCGACTAAGGAGGCCTTGTGTGAGACCCACTCTTTTTTTCTAAATTCGAAATTAACTTTTTATCCTTTTTTCTTTTTTATCAATCTTATCATTATTAGAGGGTATAAATATCAATTTATATAATTTTAAATGCGCATTTATATTTTTACCCTTAATACATTTACATTTTTATCTTACAAATATTTACATTTTTATCCCTATTTTTTTATAAAATTACCAGGGAACTCCTAGGGGGGCATGGAGGGCCACCACCAGGGGTTCCCTAGTTTTTCTCATATCTTTATATTAGCACAGTCCAATCATTAAGTGTTAAAAGATGTGTTATTTATTCATTACACAAGTCGTACATATAGCTCTTGAATCAAATTACAAACCATTTTTCAATGACAAACTAAAATTTGAGTGAGATTAATTTTCATTAGACTAATCGCTACTTCGAAAATCATTCATTTAATCTTTTGACCATCTTTTGTTTTTTCTAATATTTTTCTTGTAAGAATTTTTTATGTTACATTTGATATTTTTAGAGGCTAATAATAAACCAATCTAAGAAGAAAATAATTTCATGCATCAAAGTGCTAGTTTTATTTGTTAACTGTTTATGATTTGGCTTTACTTTTTACTTCCCATATATTGCATAAAAGATGTTTGTTTGTCAATTCCAACTACACCAGCACTAGAAAGCAAATATGTTTACTTTTCCATAATAATGCACGTAATTCTTCAATATGACCTAGTGTAAAAAGGAAGGTAAAATGTATAATTTGCCCTCTAATATTTCAAAAAAGATTTAACTTATCCCTTAATATTTTTAAAGTTCCCACTTTACTCCTTAACATTAGCAAAATAATACATTTTACCCTCTAACATTTGTAAAATGGTATAAATTTTAATTAAATAATTAATAAATGAAATATTAATAATGTTAATAATTAAATAAAAATATCAATAAAATTAGTATTAAAGGAGTAATTTATATTATTTTACAAACGTTAAGAGATAAATGATACCATTTGATAAATGTTAAGAGGAAATTTGATACATTAAAAAATTTTAAGAGGTAAGTTAAATTTTTCCTGAAACGCCACTTAAATTAAACATTGTCCTCAATGTTTTAAATAAGAATTAAAAAACATAAAGTAGGGAAGTAGGGAAAGAAATACACCCGTATGATAAAGTCTTGAAGTGCCATTGATGAATTGGAATTGGCTTATCATAACTGAAATAAAAATAAAAAGAACACAGAGAAATAGCCAAAAGAAGCTCCACTCATATATGTGTGAATAGTTAGTACATCAAGGAGCCAAATATAGCACCAAAAGCTATCAGATCATACTGAAAAATAATAGAGACCTATACTGCGAAGGGGAAACCAATACTACTGAACTGAAGCAACAAAAAGAAATAATCCAACAGACTAAAAAGTAGGGTCATCTCCATCTCGGGACCGCTGATAGTCCTCAAAGCTCCTGAAACGAGAAGATAGATCATTAACTGATGTTGAAGGCCATTAAGTCGACGAGTCACAAGGGTGCAAAATTCAGAAAGCTCAGAAAAAATTCGACCCTTCATGTAGATTAAATACTGCATCATAGCAACCTGAGGATCATCCGATGCCAGTGAAGGAGCTGGTGCTGATGTGGCTATAGGCGAAGGTGGGCGAGGAAGTATGACACTCAGAGTGGCCTTAGAAGAAGCCTCACCCATCTCAATAGGAATGCCAGGCTGCTCAACATCATCATGGGGATCCTCTCCCTCTAGAAGTCTATGCCAAATGCCTCCCCAATAAATGAAGTGCCAAAGCTTTAGCACACTGGCATTGATGACATTCCTATCAGTATAGTCATCTAACTTAACAACATCCAAAGGAACTCCAGCATCCCTAAATATCCTCGTGAGCAAACAAAGGAAGAAGAAGTTTTTGCTAGGCCTTTTTAGCTTCACGACATCCGTCATCGACAGAATGAGGAACCCAGCTAGCGGTATCCCCGACATGGTACCCAAACCATGAAACATCTTATATAGGAGGTATACATCCACATACCTCATATCATTGAGCCCACTGGCTCAAGGAGCAACATTATGACTAATCAAACCAACTATAATCCGCTCCTGAGCTCCCAATGCAGCAGTAATATAACTCTTGGCATTCTTAGTCAGACCTAGGGCATCTCTAGCAACAACAATAGAAAAAGAGGGGTCCGAAGAAATGGTATCCCTATGAAGTGGATCCTTAGTCTTGACAAATAGACTACCCTCATCTGATACTCTTAATAAAGCAGCAATTGAAGCATGAGTAATATGGATAGGAATACCTCTGACTATTGAGCATATCTCAATGGTGTCTGCCTTGTCCTTGTCTTGTATGTTCGTGAAGAATTCACGAACCAGGTCAAGGTAGAATGGAGGGACCAGGAAAGGTGACTACGGCCTCCCATCTGAAGGTCCTGAAAGCTCCAGATATATCTAAGGTAGCTTTGAGCTCTAGATGGATAAGCCTCTCGATAATAAATTTGTTCCACCTATGGGCCTCGAACCAGTTAAATTTTTCTTTACTTGAGAATCGCACTGGATCATAACCCAATCTCTTCCTCCTAGGTTCCATCTAACTGCAATCTATTAAATAAAATAGGCACAAACAGGTCAGAAATTGAAACAAAACTTAAGAAAATTTTCTGGTAAGAGTCGCTAAAATATTCCCTTTTGACCGGAATATTCTTGATTTTTTAACGACAATGAATTTGAATAAAATTGGTACTAAAAGAAAGTAATTTCTAACACAATGGTATAAAAATATTAGCAAATGGAGGCCTATATTGAGAGAAAATTGAAAAAGAATACCTTGTGGAGAGAAAAAGATTCGAAACTAACAAAGTAGATTATGGAAAATCTATGGATTTTTTGACCAAATTGATGGTATAATCTTGTAGAGGGCAAAAAATGTGACAAATAGACACCAAGAACGTCTAATTTGGTTAAGAATTGAGCAAGTTATGAGGATTAGAAGTTAGGAGGCGAATAGGGTTTTAGAAGAAGGTTTTAGAGAAAAAGACGATGAACAGTAAAACTGCGTCGTTTTATAATCAGACGCGTCCTATAACAGCACCCTATTCATCTTACAACGACGCCGTTATAGGATGAATAGCCCGCCATTATAGACACAGAATGCACTGCATTAACTGTGGTATGATCATCCTATAACGATGGGCTAACATACCACCGTTATAAGGCTGTTTTAACCTCCCCAAACTTAATTTCAATCCAATTTCACTTCAAAATCCCTTCAAACTCAAGTCCAGACAACATGGATTGAATTATTCATCAAATTACTTCAGATTTAAACTTTAAAACACTCTTAAAACCAAATCAAACTCACTAAATTTAAAGGACACACACCAAACTTAAAGAAAGCACATTAAACTTGATTCAAACATAATTCTAAAGCTTCAACACTTGATTTATTCAATCCTAACAACCAAAATAAAATCAAAACACACAATTACCTACCTAACTTGATAAATTACCTAGTTCAATGAGGATTGAATAGTGAAAGAGTCTCAGAAGACTCCTCAACTGAACTAGGCACATACAACTTCACTCTTTGCTCATTAACCTTGAAGGATGAGTGACCATTGCTAACTTCAACTGTTCCAAATGGATAAATCTTGATCACATTATAAGGGCCTATCCATCTAGACCTCAACCTCCATAGAAACAACTTCAATCTTAAATTATACACCATGACCTTATGACCAACCTTGAAGTCTCTTTGAATGAAATGCTTGTCATGCCATCTCTTAGTTTTTTCCTTATACAATTTAGAGTTCTCATAAGCTTAAAACCGAAACTCATTAAGCTTATTCAATTGCAAAAGTCTTTCCTCAACGACCTTTATTGAATTGAAATTCAGAGAATGAACTGCCTAATAGGCTCAATATTCTAATCCAACTACTAATTTACAAGCCTTACCATAAACCAACTTGTAAGGAGACATTCCAATGGGGATTTTAAATGTAGTACTATAGGCCTATAGTTCATCATCCAACTTAATTGACCAATCTTTCGTTGAAGAACTATAGTCTTTTCTAAAATTCTTTTAATTTCTTTATTCGATATTTCCACTTGACTGATAGATTGAGGATGATAAGGTGTAGTGATCTTATGGGTAACACCATATTTAGATAGAAGGGATTCAAATTATTTGTTACAAAAATGTGTTCCTCCATCACTTATAATAGGTCTAGGTGTCCCAAATCGAGCGAATATGTTTTTTTTAAGCAATAGAACTACACCTTTCACATCATTGATTGAAAGTGCAACCATTTCAACCCATTTACTTACGTAATCAACAGCCACTAAGATGTATTGGCTAGAGTATGATGAAGGGAATGGACTTATGAAATTGATACCACATACATCAAAGATTTCATAAACCAAAATGTTGGTTAGTGGCATTTTATGTCTCCTTGAGATGTTGCTAACCCTTTTACAATTATCACAAGATTTTACAAATTGAAATGTGTCCTTAAATATAGTAGGCCAATCGAAACCACACTCAAGCACCTAATGTGCAGTTCTAGTAGGGCAAAAGTGTCCTCCAATTCCTTTGAATGACAATGACTTAAAATTGATGACACTTTTTTATCAGGAACACATCTACGAATTATTGCATCAGCATAAATCTTGTAAAGAAAATGGTCGTACCATAGATATCGTTTTACTTTAGAAAAGAATTTATTCGTTTATCGGTATGAAAAGTTAGGAGGGATCACATTACCATCCAAATAATTAACTATGTCTATATACCAAGGTAAAGTAAGCATGGCTAATAAGTGTTCATCAGGAAACACCTCCTTAATGTCTTACTTTTCTCCTTTCTCCATTACTTCCTCATTCAAACGAGCAAGTTATCAACTGCAAAATTTTCTTTATCTTTCTTATCTTGAATTTCAATATCAAACTCCCGTAATAGGTAGAACCAATGAATCAATCGCGGTTTAGCATCAAGCTTGTTCATTAAGTATTTTAATGTAGAATGGTTCGTGTAAACTATCAACTTTGAAAGAACCAAAACGGACTAAAATTTGTCAATTGAAAACACCACAGTTAACATCTCCTTCTTAGTAGTGGTGTAATTCCTTTGAGAATCATTTAATGTGTGACTTGCATGATAGATTGGAAGGAAAAGTTTTCCATGTCTTAGTACAAGTGCTGCATCAAATGCAAAGTCACTCGCATCACACATCAACTCGAAAGGAAGAGAACAACCTGGTGATACCAAAATAGGTACACTCGTAAGTTTCTCCTTTAACAATAGAAAAGAATGCATGCATTGATCGTAAATGTTAAAAATTGCATCCTTGGCCAGAAGCTCAGTAAGGGGCTTAGCTATCTTGGAAAAATCCTTAATGAATCATTTATAGAATCCAGCATGTCCAAGAAAACTACAAATTGCTCTAACTGAATTCGGG
>JAOXYD010000007.1:8038149-8050840 GCA_028565735.1 Pinacopodium congolense
AGGAAATCATATAGGATCAATTCCTCGCATAGGCTTATATGAAAAATCCATCATGTTTCCACACGATACTTAATCACTCAAGTATCAATTTCTGACCAAGTTTATGCAGCCAACTACTTTAATCAATCAGCATGATTTATCATCCACTTAAGCAGCTTAATTCAAATTCAAGTAGACAACTTAATCTTATTCCAACTACAATGATATAATTTCAAAGTGTAATACACACCCTAATGCCTTAAGTGTGAATTCCATGAAAAATGCAAAAAATAAAGAAAGTGTTAACTCTCCACACTTAATTTGAACATTGTACCTATCAATCTTAAGGCATTGACTTATTTAAACTATATGATGAAATGCATGACAAGATATATGCACTAAAATTCAACTAACCTAGAATTGATAAACGCATGATCACATTTCTATAACGACATAAAAGGAATGCAACCCAACCCCTTCCCTACACTTAAACAACACATTTTCCTCAATGTGGAGAAGGGCCACGGATTATAACCATAAATAAAAGAAACATTAAAAGAAAAAAAATATAAGACAAATGGCAAGAAAATTTATGAGGATTCCAATGGAATCAACTTGGGAAATGGAACTCGAAATTCGTGTGATTCAAAAAATTTCAAAAGCTTCTTATTATGATGACAGTGTTGTCACTCAATTCGCTCTAATTGCCCTACCATTTGAGTTATTTTGTCGTCCATAGAATCGAGACAATGCTCCAAAGTTTTATGGTTGTCTTCCACAGTGGATAAAACAACTTCCCGCCCTTCACCCTCTTAATCAAAATCCTTAGAAGAGTTGTCATCGCCTTCAGGATGGTGGGAGGAAGAGGATCTAGTGGTCTTCTTCTTTTGCACGATGGCCTTTGCGTTGGGGTCTCAAAGTGCCAAAGAATTCTTCTCCATAAGAGTGAAATACTCAATAAATGCTAGGGCTAAATCATCAACATTATCATTATAAAATCGAGCAACAGTAGTGACAATATGACCCATGCCTAGATAGTTTTGATTCTTTGTTATCATTTGATGCAAAGTATGAAAAATGAAGTGTGCTATGCAAACTTTACGATTTGTGTACATACACCACAAAAGAAACAATTTTAATTAAACATTTGTTGCTTTGAGACTTATCGAAAATTTCATGACACATAAATTTATGCAAAACTAAATGGGCATGGCTAAGTATGAGGCAATTGAATGAATTACGAACATCGAATTATCTATTCTCGTTAGTTTCTTCCAATATGTAACATAATTAAAGTCAGGGTGATTATCATAGGTCTTTGATTTTGGAAACTCAAATACTGTGTTTAAGATATGTTGAGTAAGATTATATGGTTTTCCTTATAATCTAAACTGGAATTCATCTAAAATTTTAGGATCATATTGAATACTCGTATAGAATTCCAATGTAAATTCTTCAAGCACCACATAGTCAAAATGAATGAATTTCTCTCAACCTACTTATAAGAATGAATTTTGTTATATTTGTATATATTGTTTCATTTAAGTTAATTCCTATTTTTGTGCTAAATTCCTCATTTTGTTTTCCTATTGATGTTACATGTACATTTAATGATGAAATACAAAATGTGGATTTAAATGGGAAGTTTTGAAGCAATTGGAGCTTAAATCCAATCAAAGAAAAGAAAAAGAAAAAAAATGAAAATAAGCTGGAAGTAATCCATAAAAATAGCACTTCACAAGAACACATAAGAGGCAAGCATCACATGAAGAAAGTTGTCCAAATGGCAACCATTTGGAGCACTTTAAGAAGCATTAAACGACAAAACTCAAGCATTAGGAGAGATGTCTAAAACACAACTTAGGAGACCTTTTAAAGCATGATACAACAGCAACTCAAAGCATCTTAGATAGGAGCGTAATGCAGCAGCTAGAGAAGCAAGCCCTCCATCCAACCAAAATGGTAGCACTTGGAGCAGCAATTAAAGGAGCAACATTTTAGCAAGTGGACAACAGCAAACACATGAGAAAGGGGACCTTTCTAACTCCTAGAAAACATTATCAACAACTATAGTTTTAGGAGAAAAAAGTAGCACTAGACAGCCAAAAAAAGAAAAGAAAAGAGGAGTGGACAAATAAGGTGAGACGTTGACGGTACAAACACAAAAGAGAGTAGAAAATATTGAATAACTTAAGAAGCTCTCTATAGGGAAGTCAATTACACCATGCTTTAGAAGCCTCTTTTTAGTCTTAATCAAGGAAAATTGCTGCATGATGGAGCTTGGACCTTAGACCTCTCCTTTTTCAAACATTTCAGCTACACCTTGTCTTTGACGGAGAGTGGAGAGCATAGCTTCTCTTTAGTCAACAATGTCGGCTTCACCATGCAATTTAGAGGGAGACATGAACAACACCATGCATTACAAGCTCTCATTGGGCATGCCTCCATCTTGTTTCTTGTTTCACTTGTTTTCTTGGTTCTCTTGTTTCATTTTTCAATTGCTTTTATTGTGTTCCATTAGCTTAGTTTTTTGTCATTTTATTTTCATTTGCTTTACTTCCTCTTGGCCGAATGTTCTTCATTTAAGTTCTTAAGTTTATTGTTTTCTTTTGTATTAACATTGCACTGTTATGTTATTGATTTTGTCTTTAATTTTCAACCTTCTTTCCACTAGTTTAAGCTTGTGTTTTTTATTGTTTTTAATGCTTATTAATTAATTTTTGTTTATTAAGTGAATTTATGCATGTTCTTAGGTTTTAATTCAATAATTTCAAGTTATGTTCAATTTAATTTTACTGGAATTTTTATTTATATTGTTCATTTAAGTTTTATTAAATTAAGTTTTAGTTAATTAAGAAATATCTTGGTTAATTAGTGTTTATGTTAGATTAATGTTAATTTATATTTTTCCTTTAGTTCTTTTAATTTTCCAACTTTAGTCTTATTTAATTAATTATGTTTTGTGTTTTTTTAATTTGTGTTTTACTTAATTTACTTATGCTTAGCTAGTGTTTTAGAGCTTGGAGGTATAGAAAGCATTAAGGATGATTAATTGTGAGAATGTGATTTAGTTTATAATGATTCGGTATTTTTAAGCTTAGGTTGGTTTCGAACTTTAATTAAATGACATTAACTAGGTATTATCTTTAGAATTGATCATCCTTCAAGTAATTTCCTAATTTAAATGCTATGATTGAGCATGTGATACATAATTGTCCTTAGTGATTTTCGAAAGTAGCAATAGCTTAGCTAGTTTTGTTAAGATGCTGAACCAACTAATATAAGGTTCCACTTTCCAAGCCTGTGAGTTAGTGGCTTAAATTAGTCGTTCCTTAGTATCTAATGCATCTTTACTATTAAATCGAGAGAGCTTGTTTTAGGTTATAGTAAAGATAGGAGCATTTCTAGAGCTTGTTAGATATACCTAAGTTAGAAGAACTGAGGGTTTGAGAGCTTGTTTAAACCTATAGGCTAACACCATAGTTAGAACACCTTTTATCTAAATTCAAGGATCAATAGTTATCCTAGAATCCCAACAATACCTTTAGCCCATTTCTTTGTCATTGTTGTTTGCTTATTGTGTTTTACTTTATATTTGTCCTTTTTGTTGTTTTTGTTTAAGACTTAGTTATGTTAGTTCTCTTTGTGTTCAAGGGTTTTTATTTTTATTTTCCTTTATAGCATTAGGAATAGCAGTACACCATAGCTCTCTGTGGGATCGATCATGACTTGCCCTAATTACATAATTAGGTTGGATCGACCCTGACTTGCCCTAACTCTATAATTAGGTTTAGTTAGGTATTTTATTATTTCAAAGTTCACTATAACTCCACCAGCTACCTTTTTATCTAATTGCTCAATCTTAACTTGCAATCCAATCTTTTCAAGAATCTAAAATTTTAAATGTTTAGGCATAACAAAAGACTTACTTTTGAATTATAGATCAATTACAAACATTTAAGTGCGTCATAGATCAATCATTTCATTTATTGAAAGCAAAGAGCTCTTTGTTTATTGAGCATCAAGTGAAACACCTGTTTAGGTGTATTTTGTAACTTCAAAAGTGTTCATTTATTTCATTTGTTAATTTGATCTTATAAAGGCTCCCCTTGCCTTAAAAGAGTTGTTCAAGGTTGATCTTCAACTTCAACAAAGAAGATTGTGTCTTGTCTAGTACAGGGTGTTAATGGGTCATTTACATTGATTTTGACTGCACAAATTACTATCATTTTACCCATTTGATGTTTGAAATGCAACAATTATGAGTTATTCTTGATAATTTCAGGAGCATATTGAGTTTGGAGCTTATTGAAGGAATTTTTGGGTGATTTTCGAGCAAAGAAAGACAAATGGTTGAATTCTATAGACCATTAATGACAATCTGCCAAGGAGCCGTTGAAGGAAGTCAAGGTGTCATTGAAGGATGAACACCCTACCATTGATGGTCGATTCCTACACCATCAACAATACCCTCCATCCCGCCATTTATCAAAAAACAGGGTGCCATTACAGGCACTGTACACAACGTTTCATTAAATTCATTGCCAAATCATAACGAAACAACATAGGATCGAGCTTAAAACCTTAAAGCAACTTGAAAACTCTATAAATAGCTTTGTTTTCATCATTCTAATGACTTATATTGCCAAACATCACCATTCTCATTATCTAGTTAGGTTTTTGCCATTTTTTCGAGTTGTTTTTGTCATTCTTAGTTCATATCTTGGTTTTTTTGAGCTTTCAAGTGGCAAATCTAGGTAGAAAACCTCATGGAGTGATCATCTAACTATTGTTTATCTATATCTTTCATTTTTTTGACTTGTATTGACTCTCTTTTCTGATTAAATAAATGGAATCTTATGCTTTGACCATGGCTTGTGTTCTTTTGATTAATATGTGTAAGTAGTTTGATTTTTGTTAAGGTTAGGGTTGAGATTGGATTAGGCAGAAGTTGTTAGATGGATTTTTTTTTTAATGCTTGTTTTTTCTAATTTAAAGAGACCACTTAGATTATGGCCTTAGGTAGTTGAACTTCCATGACCTTTGGAGTTTAATTTCCAGTAAATCAAGTAAGCAACATATTTGAATCTAAGTGTAGACCAACCTTAGGGTTTTGTGTGAGGATTCCTAGGATTATCAAACATAATTTTAGGCTCTATATGCTTAATGCCTTTTATTCTAAGTTATCTATAGACCAAATAGGTAAGTCGAGAGTAAAAGAAAAAAGGAATTCCTATGAACATTAGGTATGCCTTGTTATAGTAAAGTAGATCCTAAATCAATCCATCTTATTATTTTAGGTACCTAATCCAGCTGAAGGCCAAAACCACAGCCATTTTTAGTCACTTGGTCTAGTTTAATTGCATTTAGTTCATAAATTGTATACTACATATTTTACTTCTTTGCTTAGTTTAATTCAATTTTAAATCAATCGAATCTTAGGCTTCCGAGTAATTTTTACATTATTTAATTTAATTATTCTTGCGTATTGGAATCCCTTGGGAATGATACTCGGTGTTTAACCATTTTATACTACTTGTTGACAAGGTGCGCTCCCCTTAAATTGGTTTAGAAAAGAAATTGATCTATATTACTTTATTTAGATCATAACACAAGGACATCAGCATCATCCAAATGCTTAACTCACTAAAGAAGTCTCCAAACTAGGTTGTGCCACTTGCCACCTACTTATACATACTACCAAAACTTCAAAACAGGGTATCTAATAATCAAAGTGTTGAGGCTACACTACAGCTTGCCCCCCTCATATGAGACTCTAACCTCTTGGAAAATCCTTGTCAAAAAGGTTGGGAAACAGAAGTTCATGTGCAAATGGAAAAAATAGACCACATTCCTAATATTTTGCAGAATAAAAGCACGTAGGAGCAAGCCCTAGATGGCTCCCAAATCATGAAACATCTTATGCAAAATATAAGTATCTACAAACCTAATGTCATTCAACCCACTCACTATGGGAATCACATCAAAGCTTAATAAGGCAACAACTATCCTCTTCTAATGGCAAAGTCGATGGTTCGGATAGTTATGAAGCTAGAAAGCTTAATGATGTTTGGATAGTTATGAAGCTAGCAAGCTTAATGATGTTCAAATCGGAGTGTGCAGCATCAATAGAGAAACTAGCATCAGATTCCACCCTATCACCTCGAATCTAATCAACCCTATGGTCATAAGGATCTCCTATATCTACTATACCTATAAGTGATGATACAAAAGCATGAGTATTGAAAATAGGTGTACCTCTCACCATTTTTGGAGCCATTGCCAGGGATTTCTTTATTGTTAGTTATTAGGTTAGACGATGTTGTTTATCTTAGCTTTAGTTCTTTTTTCGTTGTTTGTTTGGTTATTTTAGTTGTTTGCTTGATAGCTTTGGTTTAGAGTGTTTTATTTTTATTTTTTTCTTTGATATTGCTTTATTTTTGTTTATTTATTTTTTGTTTATGCTTACTAATGGTTAAAAGTTGGAAAGTCTGCCGCTTGGTAATGAAATTGAGAAAACTCTTTATAGGTTAAGAAAGGAAGTTAGATTGGCTCAAATTAGCAAGGTCAAAGAAGAGGATAGAGGAGAGCAGCTTAGGAGTGAAGTGTAGTTCATAAAGATGGAGTAACATGAGGAAGAGATTATGCAGCATCCCAAAGAGAGAGGGGAGTTAATCATGATGGATTTAACCGTGGGGCACAATAATAGACTCATGCCTCCTATTGTAAAGCCTAGAGTCACAACTGTGAACTTTGAGATTCCATATAGTATTACCTCTATTGTGAGCGCATCTCAATTCTAAGGACTGCCTTTAGAGGATTTGAACACTCATTTGGAGACCTTCCTAGATATTTTGGATTTGTTCAGGTAGAATGGGGTATCAGATGATGCAGTGCGATTGAGGTTATTCCCATGTTCTCTAAAGGATAAGGTGAGAGCATGCTTGACCACTTTACAAACAGGGTCAATCACTACATGGGATGAGTTCATGAGGTTGTTTTATGCCAAGTTTTTCCCTCTTTCTAAGGTTGCGAAGATGAAGAATGAGATAACTTCCTTCATGCAGTATAGGGATGAAAGCTTACATGAGGCGTAGCAGTGGTTCAGAGACATATTGGCACAGTGCCCTAGTCATAGGTTCTCTACATGGCAACAGGTCAATACCTTCTATACAAGAGTGACACCATTAACTAGGAGTACCATATATGCAGCAGCAGGAGGTAGCTTGATGAGGAAGACACCAGATCAAGCTTACAGATTGATTGACAAGATGGCCATAAGCAGTTTTCAATATCATACAGAGAGGCATCCCAAGTGATCTGTAGATGCTCGTGTAGTGGAAAATATAGTGGCCTTATCAGCTTAGATGGATGTTTTAACCAAGAAGTTGGATAATCTGAAGCATTGTGTGAGAGGAGCGAGTTCATTTATGAGGCGTTATGCCGTATGCAAGCATTGTGGTGGAGATTCCCATTCATCTACCGAATGTCAAGTTAGGAATCCTTTTTCTCAAAAGTAAGAAGAGGCCCATTATGTAGGCAATTACAACAAATAGAGAGGGGACTCGTATTCTATCACCTATAACCCTAGGTGGAGGAATCATCCCAACTTCTCTTGAAGGAATGATTAGATGGAACAACCACAGTCATCTAATGTTCAAAGATAACCACCTCCTAGTTTTAAGGCTCCTAATCATGTGCCACCTGAGAAATCCAACCGCAAAGAGCTACTCTCGAAGTACATCTCCACCATCGACGTTAAGATGCAAAACCAAGAATCCTCTATTAGAAACTTAGAGAATCAAAAGAGCCAAACTACAATTTTGTTAAAGGAAAGACCTCTAGGTTCATTGCCTAGCACTACTGAGGCCAACTCGAGAGAGTATGCAAAGGCGATCTTATTAAGGAGTGGCAAATAGCTTGAGAAAGTTAAGGAGAAGATGAAGGATAAGGAAGTGGAGAAGAGTGAAGAAGACGAGAATCAGGAGGATAGCAAAGAGTACAAGGAAGCATTAACTACAAAAGAGGATCATCCAAGGTTATTTACTGATCCATCACACATCCAGTAAGACCTCGGATCCCATTTCCTCAAAGGTTGAAAGGCACATAATTAGATAAGAAGTTTGGTTGTTTTCTTGAAATCTTTAAGAAGTTACATATTAACATTCCCTTTGTTGAGGCCATAGCACAAATGCCTTCTTATGCTAAGTTCTTGAAGGAAATTTTTTTAAACAAGAGGAGGCTTCAGGAGTATGCGATTGTGAAGTTGAATGAGGAGTGTTTAGCCATCTTGTTGAAAAAGTTGCCATCAAAGCTCAAGGATCCATAAAGTTTTACTATTCCTTGCACTATTGGTGATTTGCATATAGATAAAGTCTTAATGGATTTGGGTGCGATTATTAACTTAATGCCTCCTTCTGTTTTTAAGAATTTTGGATTAGCAGAGCCCAAATCCACCACTGTTTCGCTTTAGCTGGCAAATAGGTCCCTTACTTATCTGAGGGCCGTCATTGAGGATGTATTGGTAATCGAGAAGTTCATCTTTCCTATAAACTTCTTAGTCCTTGGCATGGAAGAAGACTAAGACATCCCCATCATTCTTGGGAGACCTTTCCTAGACACCATATGGACCATGATCGATGTACAATATGGAAAGCTCATCTTGAGACTTCAAGATGAAGAACTAGTGTTTGATGTGTTCGATGCAATGAAGCATCCCTCTACTCTTGACTTATGCAATTTTATTGATGTTTACTCTTCAGATGTTAATCATTCTTTTGTTATTTCTGTAGATTTTGTTGGAGGATGAAGTTCAAGGATTGTTAGAAGATTTAAGTGAGGAATTGTTAGAGGAGCTGGAAGATCAAGGAGCTAAGTGGTAACTAGGTGGAGGATGTGCATTGATTATAGAAAATTAAATGATGCTACCCAAAAAGATCACTTTCATTTTCCTTTTATTGATCAAATGATTGAGAAGTTAGGTGGACATAGCTTTTATTATGCTTTAGATGGATATAGTGGGTATTTAAATATTCTGGTAGCCCTGGAAGATCAAGAGAAAACCACTTTTCCACATCCTTATGGTACATTTGCATATAGACATGCCATTTGGTTTATGTAATGCTCCAGCTACATTTCAAAGATGCATGATGGCTATCTTTTCTAACATGTTTGAATCTTGCATTGAGATTTTTTATGGATGACTTCTCTATATTTGGTATCTCTTTTGATGCATGCTTAGATAACTTAGAGAAAGTCTTAACCAAGTGTGAAGAGACTCATTTAGTGCTTAATTGGGAAAACTGTCATTTCATGGTTCAAGAATGCATTGTCTTAGGTCACAAGATTTCTAGCAAGGGTTTAGAGGTGGACTCAGCTAAAGTTGATGCCATTAAGAAATTTCCTCCTCCTAACAATGTTAAATCTATTATGAGTTTCTTAGGCCATGCTTTTTTTTACTATCGTTTCATTAAGGATTTTTCTAGGATTGTTAGACCTTTGACTTAGTTGCTTGAAAAAGTTGATGTTTTTGTTTTTAATGACAAGTATATGACATCTTTTCAAGTGTTGAAGGATAAACTTATGATTGCCCCTGTTCTTGTATCTCCTGACTGGTCTCTTCTATTTGAACTAATGTGTAATGCAAGTGATTTTATAGTGGGGGCTGTGTTAAGCCTGTGACATGGGAAGATCTTTCATCCCATTTATTATGCGAGTAGGACTCTAAAAAATGCACAATGCCATTATACCACCATAGAAAAGGAGATGTTGGTAGTTGTGTTTACCTTTGATAAATTTCGATTCTAATTGGTTTTATCCAAAGTCATTGTTTACACTGATCATTTAGCTTTAAAGCATTTGATGACAAAACCTGATGCCAAACCAAGATTGACTCATTGGGTGTTACTTTTGCAAGAATTTGACATCGAGTTGAGGGATAAGAAGGGAGCAGAGAACTTTATAGCTAATCAGCTGTCAAGCTTGGATAAAGCTTCCATGGAGAGCGCACACAAGTATATCATAGATACTTTTCCTGATGAACTTCTCATGGCTATGATAGCCATTCCGTGGTTTACAGATTACGTTAACTACCTGGCTGGTAATATCTTTCTACCTGATTTTTCTTCTTCCTAAAAGAAAGAGTTTTTGAGTGTGGTAAGACACTTTCTATGGGATGACCCTCTGCTTTACAAGATTAGTGTTGATGGGATAGTTAGGCGTTGCATTCCTAAAGAGGAAATGTCCTTTATTTTACATCATTGTCATTCTATAGAAGCTAGGAGACATTATGGTGCATTTAGGACAGCTCATAAGATCTTAGACTGTGGTTTTTATTGGCCTACATTGTTCAGAGATGCATATGCATTTGTTAAGTCTTGTGATAGGTGTCAAGGGCTTGAGAACATTTATAGAAAACATGACATGTTGTTGTCTAACATTCTTATTTGTGAGGTTTTTTATATGTGTTGTATAGACATCCTGGGACCATTCCCTAAGTCATACTCCCACCAATATATTTTGGTTACTGTGGATTATACTAGCAAGTGGGTGGAAGTAGAGGCATTGCCCATAAATGAAGTTAGAGGTGTTGTCAAGTTTTTAAAGAAGAATATTTTTACATATTTTGGCACACCTAGGGCTATCATAAGTGATGGGGGCCACATTTTTGCAACAAACCTTTTTATTCTCTTTTAGCCAAATATGAGGTGACCCATAAAGTTGCCACACCATACCACCCCCAGACTAGTGGGCAAGTTGGAGTCTTAAACAAGGAATTAAAAAATATCTTAGATAAAACTGTTATTGCTTCTAGATGGGACTAGTTTTTAAAACTAGATGATGCACTTTGAGCATATAGGATCGCATTTAAAACACCCATAAGCATGTTCCCATTTAAGATAGTGTATGGCAAGTCTTTTCACCTTCCAGTTAAGTTAGAGCATCGTGCATACTAGGCTATAAAATTTCTTAACTTTTATTTGTCTTTTTTAGGTGTTAAGAGACTTATGCAGCTTCATGAGATCGAGAAGTTCCGATTGGATGCTTATCATAATTTGAAGTTGTATAAGCAGTATGTGAAAAAGTGGCATGAAAAAAAGATCCATCATCGAGATTTTTAGGTAGGCGATAAGGTATTAATCTATAATTCCCGTCTTCATTTTCTTCTAGGGAAACTTAAGTCAAGGTGGTATGGTCCATTCGAGGTGATTCAATTCTTTCAATTTGGGGTTCTTGAGGTCAAGAGAGATAATAACAACCCCTTCAAGGTAAATGCACAAAGAGCTAAGCATTACTTAGCTAGGTTAGTGGATAATTCTAAGGAGTAAATGTCTCTTAGGGACACTTTAGCCTCCCCCTTCTTGATCATTGTGCTTGCTTTTTAATAGGAATGTAGTTTTCTTTCTTTTCTTTTCTCATTGTTTCCTTTTCATTTCTTTCTAGTTTAATGCATTTCTTTAAGTTGTCTTGAGTTTTCATTAGGTTCTGCTTGGCTAGTGGCAAAAATTTCTTGGCTGATTTTTTCTTTCAAGGAAGTTTCTCCTTTCTCTTTTCCCCCCTTCATTTTGATTGTTTACTACTTGAACATTAGGGACAATGTTCAGATTAAGTTTGGGGAGGGGGATTGAGATATTTTTATGCTGTGAGTGATGTTATGGGTGACACACTTGAATGCTTTACTTAGTGATTCTATCATAGTAGTTGCATTGGAATTGAATTGTATGCTTGAATTTGGATCAAGCAGCTTGAGAGGAAGGCAAACCATGGGGATTTATTGAAGTAGTTGGTTGCATAAACTTAGACAATAACTTATGCTTGAGAGATGAAGCAATATATTGAATTTTGATTGATTTTCATTTAAGCACATGTGAGGTTTTGAGCTATATGAATGCATCTCATATTTATTTATTTTCTTTGTTGTGTGTTACACTTCTCTATGTGGATTACCTTCAGAACTTGCTTTGAACCTGTTTGATACTACCAGTTGCATGCTTTATGAATATGATTAAGACCTTTTTTGTTTTAACCCCTTTAGCTTAAATGACCTACCAAGTCATTTCTCCCTTGCTACCCCCTTTTGAGCCTTTGACCTTATTTGTTTCTGTATTAATCACATTACATTGAAATTTGAAAACCTTTTAGCATTACCCTATCACAAGTTAAATGAAACACTAAATATTTAATGACTTTGATTTAGGGACTTTTGTTTTGTTTTCTATTATGAGATGTTTTAGAGGTACATCTCCTCATTTGTTATTGATCTGTGCTACTACTATCTTTTTTTATGTTTAGTATTATTAAAAAAAATGAAAACAAAAAGAATAAAAGAAGAAGAAGAAGAAAAAGAAAGAAGAAGAAGAAAAAGAAAGAAGAAAAAAAGGAAAAGAATCAAACACAATAGCATTGGATAGTGATGATAGTTGTAATCGCTTGTTTCTATTTGCACATCTCAGAATTTTTATTTGGTTGTCCCATGTTACTTAGTGCTTTGTGAATACTTATGAGTAGCCTTTGACCTTATTGTCTTATCTTTACTAAAACTCCAGTACAACCCTAAGTAAAAGCCATTCAATCCATGATCGTATTTACTCTATGCAAAGGAAAATGGGTGCATTTGCAAGCCTACGATAGTGTAGTTGATAGGGGTCAAATTCATATGATCTTTATAGTTAATTTGATGTATTATGACCCCTATATTGTGTTTAAATGTTTA
>JAOXYD010000007.1:8083055-8106998 GCA_028565735.1 Pinacopodium congolense
ATCGACATCAACAGGGTCAAATACTCCATTATCTATATTGAAAAGGGAAAAAAGGGATGATAGTTTGTCCTTTCATCAAATATTAATTCCTTTGCATTTAGTTTTATATAAGGCAGTGTAAATTTTGTTTATCTCAAATAGGCAGATCGAGGATATAGAGTAACAATTGGAGATTTTAGTGGCCACACATATGTCAACGTTTGTATCTAAATTAGATGTTCTAATTTGATGTTGCATATGACTAATGTAAATACATTTAGTTTTCTATTGCAATGTCTCATAGATGGGTGGAGGAGAAGATCCCAAAGGAAAACATGGACACAACCCAAATTTCTTAAAATACAACTGCCAAAATAAGTGAAAAGACGACATCTCAACCAAGACAGAAAAAGGTGAAGTTGATGGCTAGAAAATATACTCGTGGATGGTGAACTAGATGGCTAAGTATTAAACCTATGATGAATCTTTGGTTTAGATATGTGAGTTAGTCTTAATTTTTACTTCATGCTGTCACAATGTAAAATATTGACATTTGGTTATGACAGGTAGACATCAACTCATGGAAGATAAACCAGATGGTTAGGAGATGTATGTTGACATTTAGAAGATTAATGGCTCATAATTATATCCTGTTGTCCTCTCTATAATGGTTCAAATGAAAAGATAGCAGGAGAACTAGAAGGAACACTAGGATTATGCTTTTCTCTAGTTGTGCTATGCTCATTTCTTCTATTAAGTCAAAAGTGTCAAAATGTAAAAGGCTTTCATCTTTTATATTTTTTTGAACGTCGAATTTTTACAATTAAAAAGTCTTGTGCTTCATAATATATTATTAATTGCAAGGACACACAAATGTACGAGTTCAATTCTTTCAAGTTACTATAGGGTCAAGTTATAGGTGGTAGTTTTCTCTAACATGATAGAAGGGATGATATGATAGATTAGGCCATACTATTGTCATCACTAAAGAACCATTAAAATGGGGAAAAAGGCTTCATATATGGAGTTTTGATAAATGCAAATTACTGTAAAAACCTCAGCAAAAGATTAACTATATTAGTATTATAACAAAAGAGAACCATCATACAAACAACAATATGCATTATAATTTACAAAGTCTCATCAAGAATGAGATAATTACAACATAAACTTCAGTCAATTGTCGTTTAATGGAAGGAGGGATCCCCATTTCGACTTATGATAGTAACTTAATTTCTTTTACTTCCTTCAAAATTGTTGCAATTGGAGCTACATACATGAGATGTCTATGATATGTAGTCACATGGATCCTACAAATTAAAGGCAATCATTATAAATATTGCGCATGCTACAAATAGTGGAAAATCATTACAAAATTTTACACATCCTCACCTCTTGCGAGCAATAATTAATCTGGCGAACAAGACTCTTACCCCAGCGTACTAAGGATGTCTGACACAATTTTTGACAGTAACAAACTTTCAACTTGTTAACCATGATTACGTATCTACATGACACGTACAACTTCAACTTACATTTATAAGTCACATAATAATAATATAACCGAACCAATACTAACAATACTTACTTTAATATTAATGCATTGATAATAATGTCGAACAATATTAATTTTAGCACTTGATAGGCGTAGCCTCATTTTCTCATTACAATATGGGTAATCAACATAGGGAATCTAAGACACAGAACCAAGAATAAATTACATATGAATGATAAATAATCCACTATATACCTAAAAAAACTAAAATAAATAAGCCAAAAAAATATTCTAACCATATAACACAAGGCCTTCTCCTTGCAAAATTGGGAATATATCCTTTTAGCTTTTGGTAAATTATTAAAAACAATAATAAATGGCATTTTTTAAACCATTAACAACATATTTGCACTCTTCCCAAGTTAAGTATATACCGGGATTATGTGCAACAAATGCTACATAAACTTTAATTCCACTCATGACATAAGTAGTCAAATTCAAAAAAAAAAACAAAAAGACGTGTTTGTCTTCCAACGATGCCCTTTTGATATTTTCCAAACACCTTCTGTCATGAAACTCATGAATACATTACATACAAACTTACTATAAACAATTTAGAATATTGATGAAGTGGATATATTTTCCTTTAATGAACGGATAAACAAAAATACTATCTATCTAATCACATGCTAGACTAATTTCAGAATGTTCGATCAAAGGAAAGTTAATTCCTTAGTATTTGAAAATCGACTAAATAATACACCTGTATATCCGGAGTACCTAGAAATCCTAAGAAAAAACAGTCCACTACACTTCTACCAGCTGCTATTTGGAATGCCTAAAAATTAGGGTTAACAACAGATATGAATATCACATTAGATGCAAAAATACTGAGATTTAGAGTAAATTACACCAATTAGTATTGGTTCTACAAACAAAATCAATTACTACAGCATGAATCATGGTGATAGACGAATGATGCATCCCCATCTCTTCACGACAAATCAAATAAATGACAGAGGCCTAAATCTTTGCTGTAGTCTCAAAGTACAAGGATGACAACATAAATAAGGGCAAATAACTTTACCCAATGATTGTAGCGGACCACAACAGAGTCAACTTGGAATAATAAACATAAACGTCTGTTCAACAATGAAAGGAGAATGAAAGCATGTCTGATGTGGTGAAGTTAAAGAGAATGCACGCCATTGTTATATGAATTGAAGCTTAAGGGAACAAATGCTTAAGTTGCATATGGTGAAGTTAAACTACGCCCTAAAAAGAAGAGAAGACAGATGAGAAATTAGGGATTCGTTTTAAGGCGGCTCCGTTCTAAGGAGAAGAGAAGACAGAGACGAATTAGGGCTTCGTCTCTCAAAACGGCCTATAATCCTAATTACTTGTATTTCCCACGTGACATGCATGTTGTATTACGGAGCTTACGTGTAAGCTACACGTTAGCGACATTAGCGGAGCCGTTAACTATAGGTTACTTCAGCCAATAAATGCAAATTCTGGCATTTGATTGCTACATAATATATTTATGACTAGAATTGAAATTTTGGATAAAGTTATGAATTTTTTTAGTAATTTGCCCAACTAAAAATCTTCACAGGCTACCTATTGCTCATAAGTTCAATCCACATTTAAGAATCTACCCCTTTTTTTTTTAATGTTGAATCAAATTAGAAACTTTATTAGGAGTCGCTCATTACTCTTAGCCTTATCGTCGGCTCTTAATCCAATTTATAGTCCAAAATCTGCCCCTCTTCTTATATCGAACAAATTAGAAGTCTTTCAGGAACCGCTCTTTACTTATACTCCACCCAATCTATAGTCCAAAATCTATCTTCCTCTTTTAATGTGGAACCACACTAAAAATCTTACCAAGAGCTGCTCACTACTTACAGCCATGCTGAGTCTGCCACTCTCCTTCCTCATTTTTCGAGCTAAACATTTTTACCAGTGAAGATTTCCCTCTGGTGTCATTTATAACATCCAAGTTCAAACTGTTCGACAATCCTAATTCACATTTAAAGGAATCAACTATCCAAAATTATTAGTTAAGCAATTGAATATTCATCTTTTTTTTTTTACCTTTTCTCTCCTGTCTTATACGAGATTTGACACCCATTTGCTTCATTCCTTTGTTTTATGATTTCCAGTTGTTAAATGTCTTTAGTTTGTTTGTTCTTTAACCGTGGCAGAAAGCGGGTAGAAGTTAATAGTTAGCATACGGACAGCTAATGTTCTGGATAAACACCTAGTAATTTTCTCTTGCATACCATCTGTTGTATGCAGAAACATGATGCTTGATAAGTGGATAGGATTGCTCCTCTTGTACACTAGTTTTACAATGCGAAGGAAAATGCTCATACCACCAGTTTTATTTTTAATTAAATTCAATTGCAACGAATTGAAGAAATCTCGTCAAATCTTGCTTTATATCTAGCGCACATTGGACAGTAATTTCACCTTGGTTGTTCTGTTATTGAAGACTTGAAAAAAAAACAGTAGTTTTTAATTTATTTTTGATAGGTGAATAAGAATAATAATTTACTAAACCTTTCATTTATTTATACGAGCTTCCCTGCCAGACAACCTCTCACCTCGTAGTTTTTCATCCCTAGCAGTCAGACATAGCTAATTTGCAGAAGTTTGATGATTCTGTGTTAAGATAGACACGGAAGTTGCAGATTACCCGAAAAATCTTTTGACAAAAAGAAAGGTTATGAGCAATAATATATGCTAACTCAACCTCGTCCACATGACTATCAGATTGCTGAACACAAATCAATAGCTACTTAAAGTAGAACAAACAGCAACTGCATACTACATCAGCCCGTCAGGTTGGTGCATCAGGCCATCACAATCTATCAGAACATCGATGAAGTAAGGTCAGAGATATCAGCTAGAACCTGCTTATAGTCCGACTGCAACTTTTCTTGTTCCTCTGCATTTAGTTCCCCCTTGTTGGGCTTGGTTAGCACCAAAACGCAACATGTGGGCCTCTTTGTTGCTCCTGCACTTGCAAGATCCTGCAATTGCGGACTAAATTGTCAGCAGAAAGGTGAACATACATCTTTTATTTTTCCAAGAACCATGAACTAGCATATAAAACCTAAACCAATATAGAAGTACTTTTCTGTTTACAGAATATGACCAGTTCATTAACAATATGCTTTCATTGCATTCAACGCACTGATAGCAGTTTCTCTGGAGACATGGCATCGCCAAAATGATAGCAGCTTCCAGAAATCAGAAAAAGGAAAGACAAAAAGCAAAACTTCTCTATGGTATACATCCCTTCCATGTAATGTATAAAGTCCAGGTTGAGACTAAATGGAATGAACAAGATCCAGACTCACCTCTTTTGAAGGAACATAAACATAAGGAATGTCAGCTTCTTCACATAATATTGGCACATGAGTGATGACATCTATAGGAGAAATGTTCCCTGCTATAACACATAACCTGCACCAAGAAAGTCAGTCTTTTGTATCAAGCTACTCCTCATATAAATCAATAATCAATCAACTTATAAGGTTGTTGAAGTTAAAAAGAGATTGTCAAGAATTTATTGAACATATATTACTAATACCCAGCCCAAACCAACATTATGCTAAGCAATTTGCTCCACTTAGTTCTCTTTGCCATCAATAGTAATAGCAGCCTCTGAATACCCCGACATCACTGTGTATAAAACCCCTCTGTACTTAACAAATGATATTAAGTTGTTCCAAGGTTGGCATTCTAAATTCTAGCAGAAACTCCACCAAATAATATTAGTGTTTTCCATTAACCAATTTATCTATTCTCTGGGATGAACAAAACGTTCTCATCCACACTCTTCATACAGATGGAATGCATCAAATGCTACATGACAATAAAGCATACGAGTATGCAAACAGAAACTCGCTCATTTCTCTGCACTAACCTAATAAAACAAAGCAAACAATAAAAGAAGGTTTCAACCAAAAATACTCGGTACCAAGATATGAAAAACTGACCCTTTCTGGCCTCGTCGAATACTTTTAACGACCTCCTTCACTCCTCGCTTCAAGCACTTATGTTCAGCAGCTGAAAAGGAAAGAAAAAAAATGATAGTCATGATAACTTTTTCATGTCCAAACCCAAAAACTTTAAAAGAAAGACCCAAGATGTAAGTTAATAATTACTCGAGTGCCGAAATTTAAAAACAGAGACACCCACCTCAACTTCAAGTAGTTCGACTTGTGTACAAAATAGAGAATGCATATATAAACCCATGTTTGTAATTCATACGAATTTGTGTGTAGGTCAGTTTCTACATCTTTCGAAAATTTAGCATTTTGGGAATTCACGTGAGATTCAATAATTTTCATAATGATAGTTCCTTCCAAAATTGAAACCAAAACAATTTAGACTGAAGCCAATAAAAGAAAAAGCAAATACTGGGAAAGGGACAAAAGGTTATAAACTGCCGGCTTTAGTTTTTCATGTTAAACGGCATATCCTAATAACTAAAAGAAGCCCATTTGGTTCCCGTCATCAAAAAGTAAAGGGAAGCACGTAAATTAGTGAAAAGGCGATACCCCTTCGGATAAGCTTGAAAGTTCTCTTGCAAAGCTTCTTTCCAGCGAGAGGTTTAGCAATGGGAGCCAAAGCCAGCACTTTCCTTCTTTCCCTCTCCTTCTTCTCCGATCTATCCACTTCGCTGTCGCTTCCCATCTCTCTCTTTCTCGCGGGTTGTGGGAAAGAGATTAGGGTTTGGGGTGTGGAAGAAAGACTAGGGTTTAAGACGTGTCTACAACTGTTTATAAGATTCAGGGTCAAAAAGTGGTGTGATCGCTTATTCAACTTTATTAGATTTTTGGGCAAAATTTTGAAAATAAGATTATTTTATTTTTAAAAACAAAATTATTTCATATATTTCAATAAACAACTTATTTTGTATTACAAATTTTAATTATTTAATCACAATTATCTACTTAATTTTAATATCCTTCACTATTTTTTTGACAAACCTAAAGTTCACAAAAGTAGAATTTAAAGGCTCCTATGAATAAAATTGTTTATTGTTGATATTTTTAAGTTAAATTTACAATTTCAGTGTTCCTTAATTTTAAGAGACAGATTAGGGTTTATAAAGTGTCTTCAAAGTCAAAATTGGTAGGATCCTTACTGAATTTTAGGGCAAAATTTTGAAAATAAGATTATTTTATTTTTTAAAGGAAAAAGATAATTTAGATAACTTATAGTATGTTTAATTGAGTTTTAATTGTAATTTTTTGTTGTATTTTTGTATATTTCTCGGTTTTTATACTGTTTTTTTTATTTCTGCATTGTATATTACTTTTTTAGATTTTTGTACTATTTTTTTATTTTTATGTTTAAAAAATAAGAAACAAAAATTAGAAACAAAAACCTAACTAAAAAACGCCTTAGACTATATTACAAATTTTAGTTATTTAATCATAATTATCTATTTAGTTATAATATGTTTCGCTATATTTTTGCAAAACTTAAAGTTTACAAGAGTAAAACTTGAAAGATTTTATAAATAAAATTATTTTTATTTTCAAGATAAATTTACAACTTCTTTAATCTTGAATCTAGGGAGAGAAATTAGAGTTTATTGTCTAACTACTCTTTATAGAATCAAGCTATGAATCAAATTAAAATCATTAAAGGCGGCTCTGATATTATTATTGAAAAATTTTGACTAGATCAATTTTATGCATGTCAGAATTAATTTCAAAATTTTTTATATAATCAAACTTTAACCATATTTAATTTTAAATAAAAATAAGAAAAAATTAAGATTACACTAACCTTAAAATCGCTTTCTTGTTGAACCTTTTTTCTATTGTAAATCCGTCAACCACAAACCGTTCAATCGTCTGGTCTCTAATGATATCCACAAATCTATTCAGAGAAAACTCAAATACTTTAAGAGGAATAATATATGAAGTGCTAGTTCTAAATTTTCTAATTTGTCCTTTTATATAAAAATAATATTTTTTATATCATTGAACTCTATCAATATTACAACTAAAGTCAAACTTTAGTTATATTTATGAATTAGTCTTTATAAGATCAAAAATCACATATTATTCCTTGAAATTTCTAAAACTTCTCATTTAAGTCCAACTTAATTAAATTTTTATTTTTCTCTTTCATAGATTTTTTATGTGTGACCCATTAGGTTTATAATATATTAGTAATGATTATAAATTCTAATTCTAATTCTAATTCTCAATTAAAATTATATAAATTAAAAGTCCTTTTAATTTATCTTTAATTTTCTAATTAAACAATTTATAATCATAAATCATGATTGACATCTAGTAATATGTCATGACCACCCAAATATTAGGAATGTCAAAATAATTTAACTAAATCTATCCATAGATAGTTATAATATATAATTTAATCATTTTGTCATCCAATGTTCCAATTGGATTTAGAGTATAGAATGAGTATCTATTCTAAATAATCTAATCATATTCGTTCTTACTAACTAGTGAATGGTTTATAATTGATATATGAAAACAACTTTTTCAAATTTCAATTTACTCCGGTCAAAAATTCTCGAAATCATTACTAATGAAGAATAGTAGAACATTATCCCTAATTACTTTAGGGTGACAAATTCTTTATTGATTTACTCAACTATCTCCATATAGTTCATATTATACCCAATAACCACCGAATTGAACTATTCCAAAGAATAGCTCATAAGTAGCATCAAAATACAGTAATTCCTACACAAAATAACTTTGGCAATCTCAAGTCTAAGGATCAATTATACAACCATCATAATGAGATAATTCATAGACACACAAGTAATATTCTATTCAAGATTCTCAAAATCGGGTTAATTCAATGAACTTATTCTAAGTACCCATATGTTTATTTAAGTATCTTTATACGAGATCAATTACTTTCTTTATAAGAAAGAAACAAAACGCGTACTAGTTTAATTGTTACATCAATATCCTATCTTGATGAAACTATGACTAAGAACATTTTATGAATAATATAAAATTGCAATTCGAATATCATAATTATAATCATATTATAATTTTTCTAATTGCACAATAATTATTCTATATATTTTATCTTTATGATTAACAATTAAAATACATAACAAATTCATAAAGATAAAAAAATGTCTTTATTAAATTAAATATAACTTCATAGGAAAACAAATTACAACCAACAAATTAACTGCAAGGATATAAATCAACATGTTGTTTTGTCTGCAATGTGAAAACCAAGTATGAAAACCAAACATGTTTTTTGCCTTTGTTTCCTTTTGTTTTCCACAACAAAACCAAACAAGGTTTATTATTAACAAAAACGACAACACAAAATCAAAACAAACAACGAAACTAAACATGACCATAGATTTTAATTTTTGGTTTATGTTTTTCTAAATATAGAAACTAAAAAAACATTAATACAATACAAAATTTTAAAAAAATAGTACAAAAATAAAAAAAAACACAAAATTCAATGAAAACACACAAAAATTAAAATAAAAAATTAAAACTAACAATAATACTAAATATCCCATGAACTAAAACAAAAATTTGAAAATAAAATTATTTCTTTTTTTAAAGAATAAAGTTATTTCACATTTTTTAATACATAACTTATTTTATATCACAAAAGTGGAACTAGAAGCTAAATTTATAACTTCGTAATCTTGAATTTAAATTAGGCATTACAAAATTTTCCTTTTCTTTGGCTTTTTCCTTTTCTTATTTCACGTAATTCAACTTGTCTTTAGTATCTTCAATTAGTTAAAGGTGCGAAACCTTTCACTTATAAATTAAAGAATATCTATTAATTTTTTCTACTGATAAAAATTAAACTCGTCACATTGATAAAATGTCCATTTAATTACCAAATTAAATATTATTCACTTTTAGTAGTATATTTATAAATTCCTATCACACAATTGATTATTATACTGTTCCTACGATAAAAATTCCAATATGTTGGTGAATGCAAAAAAAAAAAGACCTTTTTATAACAGATGATTAGAATTGGCATAGCAGTTGAGAATCTGCCCCAAAGACAGTTCAGACGTGCTAAAATTCACTGACGATAGAAATTCATATGGGAATTTGGTGCAGGTAAGAAAATGGTCTGTTTTTTCAACTAGTCTATTAAAAGAAAACAATCAAATCATAAAACCATCCAAGTTCTGAAATGCCCTCTGGAAACAAATTCCATCTCTGAAAATTCTAACAGCAAAATACTAAACAAGTAACAGAAAAGAAACAAGAATCAAGAAAAAGGGTCCTGTAAAGTGATGCTTCCTACCCTAGAATTGAGCACTAGTCAGAAGACAATACTCATGCTTTTGGATACTTATCGTTATTATAAGAACATTTGGAACTCACAATTGGACTAATGATGAAAAGACGAATTACTGTCCATAAACCTTTGGCCAGCCAGCATACTAATTAATTGTTTAAACCCAACTAATTTATTTTTCTAGAAAATAACACACGAATCAGTTTGTATATACCTCAGGAATCCGAGAGTAATGTAAAGGAATGACATTTGACCCAAAAAAAGAAAAGAAAAGAAAAGGCAACGATGTAGTCTATTCCACGTATTTGGAGAGCAAATCACACTGCAAACTTTATGAAGCTCGCGAAGGATTGACGTCAATCCCTTTTGAACCCCTCCAAAAAATAAAAGATAAACGATAGATTTGATTTTCACCTTAGTTATCAAGAGTTTAATGGGAATAGAAGACACATCTGCTATTGGCTTCCTGCAGCCATTTACTGATCTTCCCAAGACTTATAATTCAATCGATGAGAGACTACATACTCTTGTGTAATCAAAACACCAGCAGTTTCTACAACAGATTGATGATAAACCTGGCACGTTAGTTGGATACAAATTAACTTCTAAACTCTCCTGCAGTGCTGATGAGGCATGAAGGTCATGTATTCTTTATATTGGCTACAAATTCTTTAAATTCTCCCAACTTCACGTCAGAGAGGCCTGAAAATACAAAAGATCAAATTAAGCATAGTTTTACAGATTTTGCAGAGGTATCAAACAAAAAATATTTGATGGAGCCTCTACCCTTAACATGATTCAATGTTGGCAACTCTCCGTTTGATTCACAGAAGCCCTTTGCTCTAACACATTCTAAATCTTTCACCCTCTTTGTTCCCAGATCCTCCATTTTGACCAGAAGTTCAGATGCAGTTCTAGTCATTTCTAAAGGAAGCAATTGTACAAAGTTTAAAACACATAAAACACCAAGCGCTGACATGAACTTTTGCATCCAAAAATATTCTTACAGAAGTAATAAAAAGTTTTCAAGTTGGTGAAAACAAGAAAAGATCCTTTTGAAAGAAGATCAGTACATTCACAGAGAAGCATCTATTCTGGAGAGGGGTACCATGGGGGAATCTCAAAAAGGCCCATATATTTGTTTCCATATCAAGTACACATTCATAAACAAAACATTCTGTTAGCGTAAGCTTCTTAAACTAGGTGGTGCATGTTCGTAAGAAGATAATGTTAAGACAAACTGAAGAAGTTTAACGTATGAATTACAGGGTGAAACCAACAGATATCAGGGAAACAATTACATAATCAAAAGAAAAACCTGAACCTTCCAAACAGGACATGCATACATGTAAGTTGCATAAACAACAACAAGGTAATTGCTATGATTATAGTTGGTGACCTTGATTTCTGCAACTTTATTAGAAGGTTAGGTATGAACAAGCAATAGGCAGCAATGGCCCATGAAACAGCAGAAACCATCTAAAAAAAAATATTAATGCAGATAAACCTGTGTAATAACTATTCAATAAATTTCATGTTTCATAATAAATTTGCATAATCACCTTGAAATAATTCATGAACAGTGTTTTGCTCATATGACTCTAATACCTCTCTGACAACTGCAGCGCACCTATCACTTGAAGCAGATTCTCTTTCTAATGTTCTGAGCTCATGATTCAGCTTAGCAGATTCCTTACCAACCTGCAGAATGTAATGGCATATTAATGAAATAAGGAATCAACATGTCCAGATACAACTTAAAGCAATATACGAAATTTTCTTACAATGGTTAACCTGTCCCTCAAAGAACTCAACTGCATGTCCAGAGCAGGATCACAAGATTCACCTTGCTGTAACAGATTTTCTTCAATTGGTTCCATCTATAAAAGCATCATCGGTGAGTTGCTAGTTGTGTGTTGGACACAGATCATATTAAAGAAAGGAAGACCTATATTTTATAGATGACCAAGAAAATGTAAACACAGAGAATGGTACAAGAGAACTTATTAAGATTATTCAATGAACCATTTATCAATAGAACATTTCCTACAAAAGGAATACTTCTTCATTGCCCATACTTGAGATATTCATAAACATTTTCATGTGTTCAACGTAGAAAGCATTAAATCAACCTTAAACACCCATAACTTTTCATCAAGTATTTACTAAAACCAGTAGAGTTTGAATCAAATTACAAATTGAAGATACATATAGATATATATATAGAGAGAGAGAGAGGGAGAGAGAGAGAGAGAGACCTGCCATACTATAAGGTCTAAAGGAATCAAATATTATTTCTCTTTTGGCTTCATTTTAAGCTTCCAACTAAATTGAACTGGCATATCCACATGAGACGTTGCCAAAAAGTTTGGTGTGAAGTTTCAAAAAAAAGTTTCATCCACTCGAAGTAAAATTTGATGTGTCAAAAATTCCAGAGCAACACACTGCCCCATTTCTCAAGTTCTCAGAAGCTGTAAATACTATGTGAAGTGTCATTTGAATTGTCACTAGACCCATTGATCTGCTGAAGATAGAAGGAACTCATTTCAAGTTACAGACCAAACAACACAGATAGTACTGCCTAAAGAATAAATAAAGAAAAATAAAAGGATTTTACATCTTATGAATTCTTGAAACATCCATATAGAGTCAGGAGATTAGGTTGCCAAGTAAAGGTGGATTAGACAAATGCATATTTCTTTGAAGCCCATTAGATACTCCAAAAGTTTACAAAAAAACAACTTTAAGAATCATATTGACTAGTTCAAACTCTGTACATCAACTTATTTACTCTTGACAACTTAAAAACATATCTGAACTCTTCCTACAAGGCTATGTGACCTTTAGAAGTTGTTCTCCTACAATCAGCCCTTATAAATATCTGTTGACATCACCTCCACCCCCCTACAGATTCATATGTAAATTCTCAAGTCTCAACCCGTAATTGACAATGTCAATTTATTATGCCCCCTACATTCTTAACATGAACAACTGTTGTACATTTTACACGGATTATTGAACTATCTGTAATACATATGGAATCAAAACATTCTATCTCGATCAATATAGCTTGCAAGTTGAGCCTTGAAAAATAATATGTTACTGTTTGCCCATAAATTCTATCTCCAGTACCAAAGACAATTATCATTAACACTAACTGGAGATGTAAACTGGAAAAGCCGTTAGCATTTTCTCCTACAAACACATCAAGGAAAAAGGTCCTAGCATCAAACAAAAAGTTGCAAACATACAAAATAAACTATAAAGAAAGCAGTGTCAAATAACTGAATAGATTAACAGTGAGAGCATACACTTTCTGGCAAACGGAAACCTTTGGGAACTGAAAAACAGTGGTGAAGACAGTATTTTTCCCACATCCCCAGTCTCGTGTCCAGATCTGACTGTATCTTATTACGTATGTAAGCAATGCCCTGGAAAGAACAATAGAAGCAAAAAAATCAAGCCCCAGGTGCAATCGAGTGCCACCATATCTTCTACCCAATCATGGTGAGTGGGTTTAATTTCATGGCCTGTAGTTGATACCAATTTCTTATATTTTTCCTTCTGAGTGTACTTAAACCGAGTGTGACAGTAGAATAAAAATCACTAGAAACTTGTCAAACGCTTAAATCACCCAAAAGTAAGGGGAAAACAAAACTTAGCAGCACTACACTCATTTTACGGTCAATTTTCGAAAAAAATTAAAGCATACAATACTGAAGCAAAATTAGTAATCTAAAAAGAAAAAAAAAACTTGGTGTTCTTACGTGGCTTAGACTTTGGGATCTCTCCGTTCCCTCTGTTCTCAAGAGTTTTGACGCTTCTCTGCAGCAGTAAAAACCATTTAAAAATTTTTCAAAAACAGCAACAGAAATGCGAAGTGTAAGAATCAGTAGTTACAGGGAAAAGAAGTGGAAAGCGTCGTCAAGCAGATAATCGACGGTATTAAGGGTTTCGTTGATGAAAATTTGGGGATTCGGATTCAAAGACTCGAATATTGCCTCGCTTTCACAGCCTTCCATGATTTATTTGTCAGGAAATTTCAATCCAAAAACCCTAATTGCATTATAGTTCCAGAGATCGGGAGGAGATTTGGGTTTTGAAATCTCAGAAATGGAAAAAGATAATTTCCCGCCAAGAATTAGATTACAAAAAGACACACAGCTGAGATTCCTTTTTTTATTTTTTTTCGAAAAATCACAGATTCTTCTTTTAAGCTGTAAAAGAAAATTTGAATACATATATGGTAAAAACCAAAATTTATGTCTTTTATGCTAAAATATTAATATAAATTAGTTAAATGTATTAACGAGTATTACACATATTTTAAAACATAGTAGCTGAATATATTCAATTGAATTTACTGAAATGTTGAAGAATTTATCTCAAAATACAAGATTATTTGTGACATTTGTCTAAATTTAGAATAATATTAAAAATAAAAATTTTGCATATATTTAGTTTTGTACATTATTATTATTTCAGGTAAATTTTAAAATTATTTATATCATATAAGTAATTTTTAATTTGGTATTATATAAATGATTTATATTTCGGTTTACATTTTTAATTATTTATATAGAGATTTTATAATTTCAGGTTTGAACTAACATATTTTGATGATCTAAAATTCAATTTAAGAAGCATTTTGTTTAGTTAATCATTTCATAAATTAATAGGTATGAAATTTATTTTTTACAATTCAATTCATGGATTTGTCGTGTGACATTAACATTTTCATAATAGAGTTTAAATTTTGTTATTAAAAATATAGTTCATTATATTTGTAAAGTTTTAATAAAAAAGAAAATGTTAAGCTTGCAAATAAAAATTTTGATATAATTGTTAGTATTTATATATGTAAAGAAAGAATTAGATTTTTTATTAATTAGAGTTTATTTTATATGAAATAAGAAATTTATTTATGTAATAATAAAAGAAAAATGTTTTATAATTATATTAATTTAAAAATACTATTATCATTTATTAAGATTGTGTTTGAATCTTTGTAAATGCATAAGTAATCTAAATAAAAAGATTACTATTCGCAAAAGATTATATGCTCTAGAAAGGTTTTAGTTTTAAGGTTTTTACCAAAATTTAAATTAAATTCTATCGTTCATCAATATCTAAGAAAATAACAACTCTAATATTTGTCAAATTGTATCATTTAAGTCTTGAATTATCCAAATCCCAAAATTTCATCAAAGTTTCAATTTTGCGTGACATGGCATTTTTAAAAGTCCACATACATCACACAAGAAACTTATGTGGTTCACCTACAATTTGAAACCTCAAATTTTGTGGATTTAGGATTCTAAATCCTATATACCCAGATAATGTCAATCCTTGTCTCTCTTTCATTAATTCTTAGTTGTTAATTCTTCGTTATGATTCAAAGTCACTGCTGTGACCTTTTAAAGTTAGCGATTAGATAAGTAAGTTTCAAATGTTTCCATTTTGATCCCATCTTAGTCTTTATTTTGTCTACATCTAAATTTTTTGGTAATTGGATTAGTTTAAAGATGCAGCTTTGTTAGAATATCAAATTTTCATGTTCTTAACAATTATATATATGATCCATTTCATTTATAATTAGACCATATTCCTATGCTAGTTTGAAAATATGCTACATACAAATCAATTTCGCATTTAGTCATGTAAAGTTAACATAGCTTCTAGCCATGTGTGTGTGTGTGTGTGTATGTTTTTTTTTTTTTTTGGATAGCCATGACTTCGAATGAGAAAATATTTGAATGGTGTTGAGTGAAGATTAAATCAACTAATGTGTTGAAGTTTATCTATAGTTAAGTAACTTTTACTTGTGTTTTAAATATAGTGCGAGCTGGGGACACCTATCAAAGTATTGTTAAAGTTGGTGAGGAACTAGATAGAGCTCAGAAGCTTTTGTATGCTGATTCGGCTAATGAACGCCTTTAGCAATGTGAGAAGATTACCCTCCAAACTTATAACCAAACTTTAGAGCTCTATTACTCCTTAACTTGATAGCGATCCAAAGTAAAATGGTTGCATAAAGGTGATATGAATACTAGCTTTTTCTATAATAAAGTGCTATCTAGATGCATTAGGAACAGAATTACCAGTCTCACAAGGAGGATGGCTCACAGTTTACTTCACCAAATGCATAAGAGAAGAGGTGGTTACTTTCTTCAATACCCTATATGGTTCTTCTTAGCACACCACGTCCTCAGTCTAAATTTTACAGCCCTTGTTCCTAGAGTAGATCTCATATTTGGATAGGGAATTCTTAACCCAATCTATCAGTGAGATGATCAAGGTTGCTCTTTTTGCATTGAAACCAAATAAGGCACTAGGACCTAATGGCTTTAATGCATTCTTCTTCCAAAAAAGTTGGGATGTAACCAAGACTATGTCAATAGAAGTTGTATATGAGTTTCTTTAAAATGGCCAGATGTTAAAAGAAATTAACAAAACCTTTGTGACTCTCATTATGAAGCTTACTGCTCTTGAATCAGTGAGGGATTGTGGGCCCATATCATGTTGCAACACCATTTACAAAGTAATCTTAGAGATCTTAACAAATAGACTCCAAAGTCTAATTTACCCTCATATTGACTCGGTATAAGGAGCTTTTATCAAAGGACGACTTAAAGATGAAAACATAAGGCTAGCTTAGGAATTTTTGCAACATTATAAATGGAAGAATTCCTAGAATGATTGTGTGATCATATTTTATTTTTACAAAGCCTATGGTATAATAAAATGGCATCTTATCCTTAATGCTCTCTCAACTTTAGGTTTCTTGGATATATTTGTGAGTTAGATTAACTAATTTCTGTCAACAATCTCTTGTAGGATACTTATGAATGGCCAACCTTCTGAACTTATAACTAATGTGAGGTGATTAAGGCAAAGAGGCCCCTTTTCTCTTTACCTCTTTATAGTATGCATGGAGGTGTTGGTAAAGCTAGTAAAAACTACCATCACACAGGAAGACATTTCAAGTATCACTCTAAGTGTAGTAAGCTAAAGATCAGCTGTCTTACTTTCGTAGATGACCTATTTCTGTTTTTCTACAGCTGATCCAGCCTCAATTAGCATCCTTATGGTAGTGCTTCATACTTTTCAGCATCTGTTTAGACTTTTAATGAATATTGATAAATCTCACATTTAGAGTGACCATTCTTTATCACACTAGTTAACTTCCTTTGTAGTTTTACAGGAGGACAGCCTCCCTTTAACTTACTTGGGCATCCCTATATCTTTAAGAAGACCAACCACTGTGATATTTAACCCACTACTAAAGAAAGTCTAAAGAGGCTTTTAAAATGATGTAATAAAAAGTTATCTAAGGTTAAATGCATCCAACTTCTAAATTATGTTATCAATAGCCATCATATCCATTGGTCCTCTCACATTTTCCTTCCTACTAAGGTCATCAAGTCTATTGAGCAATTAATGAGGAGGATTTTATAGGCTAGCCACATAAATAAAAGGAGTTTGACTCATGTTAGTTGGAGTCAGATTTGTGCTCCGAGAGCAGAAGGGGGGTTAGGCATCTAGTTTATCAAGCTTACAAGCATCTAGTTTATCAAGCTTACAAGCAAAGTGTTACTAGCAAAATGAGTCTAGCACATTCTTATTGACAAAGTCTCCTTTTAGATTAAATGGATCCATACATACTACCTAGCTCATAAGTGCTTTTGGACTATAGACTAAAAGTAACCTCCTTGTGGACAATGGTTAATTTGCTTAAGTTGCATAAGGAAGTTCGATCGTATAAAAGTACCTGAATTGGCAATGAAGAGCAGGTTTCATTTTGGCATGATAGATGGTTGGATATCAAGCCTCTACACTCAGTTCTTGAGTTGTCTCTCAATCAAACGTTGATCCTGGGGACTACAAAAGTTAGAGATGTTATTAATTGTTTTCCACACTTGTTCCCCCTCTTGCTAAACTCAAGTATGAAGTAGTTTTTGCTCAATGTTTCCCTTAATTAAGAGCTAGAGGATCGAATGGTCTTGTTGTTGCACTCTTCCTCCATTTTTACTAATCTTTCTTGCGGGGACCTATTTAGAAGACGATTTCTTATGGTTGATTGGCATAGAGTAGTATGGTTTAAGGAAAACAATCCAAGGGCTACTATAACTCTTTGGTAGGTTATGCTTAATAGATTAAGCACCTCTGAGAGGTTAGGTAGGTTCCTAAATATTTATATAGATTGTACCCAATGCAATAAGGTGACGTAATCAACTAAACATTTCTCCTTTTAATGTGCTTACACACACCACTTATAGGACTAAATGTTACGATTGTATAGGATCACTTCCCCTTTTGGATGGCTACATGATATCATGAGATGGCTTTTAAATCAACGTTGTCTAAGTTCATATGACCTTGTAATCTCCAAGATAATGTTCGGAAATGTCACATATACAATTTAGAGAGAAAGAAACTCCAGAATTTTCCATGACACTATATTAGACTAGAGGAGGGTATTGTACGACGCTATGGCAGTGACAAGGCTCCAAATGATGGCTCACAAAATTCAAGAGTTGTGTAGTGATAAAGTTAAGGAGCTATAGAGGCTTTTTAACTAACCTTGTGGACAGTTTTAGCTTATCTTCTAGACTTGGGAGCAATGGGTCTTAATTGTGGATCTTTGTCATGTTAGATGTTTTTCCTTTTTTTTTTCAACTTCTCTCCTTTTCTTTTATTTAGTTAGTGTCTCTTTTCATGCTCTCCAGGTTTTGTTTTTGATTTGTCCATGTGAGAGTTAGGTACCTTATTTTTATTGGTATCTTTTTGTTTATAAATCCCTTTTATTTAATATAGTTCTATTTACTTTTTTTTAATTTACTTGTGGAGTATAGGTGATTGGTAGCCTACTTCCACAGGATTGGTTTGAATGTAAAATATTGTGATTTATCCTCTTGCAATCTTCGTGTGAATTTTGATGGAGTTTTTTCATAAATTCCTTAAGGTTTTCCAATTACAAAGCATAGATTTAGCAAATAAAAAGATGAAGAAGACAATAAAAAATTGTTTCAATATGAATTATGGATTAACTTGATTATTTCATAATTTGTAACTTTGATTAGGCAATTTGTATTTGGATTCTACTTCTTTGTCTTCATCTTCATCCACACAAAAAATGAGATAGTGTCATATGTTATTATAAATTAAATGATTAACTGAGGACTTCATGAAGTGACCTTAAAATGGGTAGGAGATTTTTAGGTTTTGCTAGCTGCTCAATTGAGCATTTATGTATTAATTGATTTTTATATATAAACTGAAGTATTTCATATAATTAATTAGTATAAATTGATTTCCTTTCAGTTTTGGAAATGGAATTGATTCAAATGGTATAATGAGCAGTTCTTGAAATAGTTATTGACATAATTCACAAATTAAAGAAAAAGGTAGATGATTTAAAGAAAGAGAGTGAAACAATGAGAAGTATATTTTACCTAAATAATTACTTAGGGTAAAATATAGCCTAAAAGTTGTTATTTTAAAGATAACTAAGGAGATTAAAGAGGAAGTTAAGAACATGAAGAGGAAATTACTTTTTTGTTCAAAGAGACTAAAGAATTTGAAGTTAAAGACCAAATGCTAACAAATGTTGTTATAGGATCTATCATCATTGATATGGGAGTATTTATTAATTCTATTGTAAGAAGATGGCTATTGGCTTTAATTATTTTTTAATACAATATATTTGATTGCTAATCTTCTTATTTTTATGGTGTATTAAACTCTTTCATTTTCTTCACCATTGATTGAGGTCGTGTACTGTTTAATATTAGTTTATGCACGTGCCATAAAATAATCCGGTGCAATGTCACAATTTCTTGACTTTATAACTATTACACTGAGATGATTCTCCAAAACTTAGTTAAAACTTGAATCAAATTTAAATATCAAACCAACAACATCATAACATAATAAAATAAGACCATAACATCATATTGTATATATTTATTTAATTTGAAAATATGAACATTATAGTTTATCCCTAATAGAAGTTTAGAATTAATCAAATTACAACATTGATATATTCTAACAAAAGTCTTGAAATGTCATGTTATTTGGTAGTTACATATTGATATATCCTAATAAAAAAATTAATATGTTATCGATTAGGGATTCTTCTTTACATTGCTTGGTTATTACACACTCGACTAGGAAAGATTTACTTATAATGATTGAACAACTCTTCCCCTAGAAGCTTTTCTCGTACTTGCTTGAACTTGTAATTGTCTTAATGTGATGTTTGATTCCCCTTTAGACCTAGGTTTCTTAGTTTGAATGACAATTTAAATATCCAGAGATCAACATTTGTTTTTATGTGCAAAGTTAACAAGTTGACAAAATTACATTATTTCTTTGTTGGCTTCATTGACTTATGAAGATTGTTAAGAATTCTTCTTCTTATTATTTAAATAAAGTGGTATATATTTGTAGACTGATAAGACCTAATGACATTAATGGATGAAAATCATCTATTAAAAAAGGAAAGGAAGAACAAACAGGAAACTTGGTACAAAACCATACTCTCTTTATTATACCAAATATAGAAAAATAAACCCTTATAGATGCTCCTCTAATTTCTAATTAATTATAGCCAAGAATTCTACACTCTCTTTTAAGTTTATTTATAAATATTACACATACATAGCTTGCTACTCAGTTCTTTAAATTAGTTTGTAGAAGAGCTTTGGTGAGGATGTCTGTCATATAATGCATATTAAGTGCATATATTAGTTATACAAGTACGTTTTTAGTTTTTTTCAAAAAATTGAAGTGCTAATTTATCTTAATAGATTTTGTCCAGTCATGGTGAAAAGGGTACTTTGCAATGCTAAGGACTGCCTGATTGTCACAAAGCATCTTAATAGGTTGATTCCTATAACTCTTCATTCTTTGAGCAATCTCTTTATCCACATGCCCTTGCAAATACCCAAAGCTAAAGCTCTCAATTCTGCCTTTACACTACTTCTTGTAAACACAAGCTTTTTTTTTCCTTCTCTGGTTTACAAGATTTTTCCATACAAAAGAGTAACATCTTGATGATGAGTGCTTATCAATTATAGTCCTAGCCAGTAAACACTTGAGAAGATTTCAACTTCATTGTTTTCACTTTTTGGTACAACTTACCTTTCCCTATCGTCATTTTAAGATACCTCATAATGCTTTTCATCACCTATATATTCTTCTATTAAGTTGTTCATAAATTGGCTTATAATGCTAACATGTAATCCAATGTCTATTTGAGTGTGTGTGAGAGATAGATGAGGTGACCAATAAGTCTCTATATGTTTCTTTGTCTATTAGCACACTGTTCTTCTCAATTATAATCTTCTTAGTTTTACCCATGTAATATTTGTACTTTTACACCCTAACTTACATGTTTTCTTTTGTAAATACAACACATATTTATATTAAGAAATAAATATTCCCTTTTCAAATTGAGCTACCTCCATGCTAATAAAGTCCCTAAGGTAACGAAGATCTTTGATTTTAAATTATTTGACTAGTAACTTATTAGTTTTTAATAGTTCATCCTCATAATTACTAGTCAAAGTTATATCATCAACATGCACCATTAAGACAACAATCTTTCTATCAGTGGAAAATTTTACAAAAAAATTAAGATCCACTTAACATTGAGTATATTTATAATTGATTACTACATCTGTAATTCTACTAAACCATGCATGAGGTGACTATTTTAACCTGCATAAAGATTTCTTAAGTTTTCATACCTTATTATGGTTGGAAGCAATTTCTATTCCTAATAGAATCTCCATAAATACTTCTTTTTCCAAATCACTATTTAGAAATACATTTTAACATATAGTATGCAAGTTCCAATCTCTATTAGTTATAATGAGAGTACAACTCTAATAGTACTAGCTATTGGCAAAAGTTTCGTGGTAGTTATGCCATAAGATTGAGTGGAGCCCTTAATAATAAGTGGGCTTTTAACCTATCAACACTTTCATCAATTTTGTGTTTAACTGTGAAAATCCACTTACACCAACTAGTTTATTTCCATTAAGGAAATTGAATATTACATATGTGATATGTTTTTTCAGAGCTATAATTTCTTCGTTCACAACGATTCTCCATATAGGATTATTAAAGGCTTCTTAAATGGAGTGAGTTGAGTCAAAGGCCTGGTATGATGGTGAAACTCTTTCTTATGAAATAAATTTACAAATAGGATGATTAGTGTAAGAGCAAACACTTTTCCTTATGAGAAATGATAGGTAAATTATCCTTAAGGTTCCTTACCTAGATAAACTTTAATAGGGTTTGAATTGGGTTCAAAATCATAGTTTAAAGTGAGAGGTATTAAGCGCTCTACCTAGTTTTAGGCCTCCTTCTTTTAGTATAGAGACAGAACTCTTTGCTCACAAATTGGGGAGATTTGATCTTGTTTTAAATAAGAGTTTGAGAGGAGCTTATAGTAAGACTATTAGTTTGATCAAAAGCTTGGATTGAATTTATAGGAGGATGAAACTCAATTATTTCTAAAATCTTATAGGCACTTGGTTGATAAGATGGAATAATTAAAGGATCATTTTTTAATTGTAAGGGAAGAAGATTTTGGTTTTCGCTATCATTGTCTCAAACTAATATTCACTCATGCTCTTTCATTGAATTGAAGGTTTGGGATAATACGTCTAGTGTTCAAAAAATATGATATTTATAGAGATGCATATTTTCTTAGTGATGAGCAAGGAATATTTTAGCTCTAATGGCACTTGTGAGGAAGGGCGAATTAAGTAGTTAAAAATTTCTAACTTTAAAAACCCAATAAATTTTTCAAGAGAATGCAATCCTTAATCACAATTCTATATAAATGATGATGACATAAATACGTCAAATGATTATAAGATGAATATAAAGTAAATGCACAAGTAATTGTAACATGGAGTTAAAGAAGCAAGAGATCGAGGAGTAACACAATTAAAAAAAAGGAAGGAGAAATTAAAGTAAGAGGACGATCAAACAACAAATCACCCCTTTATTATTAAATGGAACAAAAGAAGAAACATTGCTAAAATGTCAAACACAGCAAAAAATGTTTCACCTATTAAAAACACGAACAAGCTAGCCCACTTCCTCACCTCACCTTTAGAAGATTTAGCTTATAGAGTAGTAGGAGTTTTATTGTGCAATGAATTGCAGAGGAGGGAGCCTAGATTTTTGGATCTTTAGGTAGCTCTAATTTTGAGCCACTCTTAGACTCTCCATCTACTTAAGTCCCATATGATAAATTTAAAAAAAAACTAAAAATATGATCAAATTCATCAAAAGAATGCAAGAGAAGTATGAAATGATTGAGTAAGAGAAGAGAAGGAAGAAAGGATTAGAGGAGGCAGTCCAAGGTCCTCCTCAGAAAATAAAAAACAAACCTACATCTTATAGTTTATGATCAGCTTATCAAGACATCAACATTTTTGTCTTTTTTAGGTTCACTCTTTTAATGTCTTTAATAATTCTTATAAGCCCTATAGTACTCAAGAGGGGGGCTGAATTGGGTATTTCAAAACTTTTGGCTAATTTAAACTAGCAACCTAAATTAAATAGAAACTAGATATAATCACTAAACCAAGATTCAACCTAAGATGGAATGAGAATGCAACTACCAAAATGAATGCAATAAGTTGAGATAAGAGAAGTACACAAGTCAATTAAAGAAGTTCACCTACCCCAAAGGTAGGCTACCTCTCCTTTCCAACTATTTGTTGGATGATTCTATACTAATTAATCAAAACAATTACAATCTTCTTATAAGGTGAAGAGTAACCTTTACAATCTTACTTTTCAAAGGTGAAGAGTAACCCACAATAACAATCTTACTTTCTAAAGGTGAAGAGTAACCTATTCCAACTCTTTTCAAGGCAAAGAAAAGCCTATACAATTCATAAATATCCAAAGATTCAATTCCCCTAAATTCTAGTAACCAAATACATCTTGAAAGATGTTTCACTCAATGTACAATTAAACCAAGGGCTCTAGCTTTCAATCAATGATATGAATGAAAGATGACAATACTTAGTATGATAGCAATTATGCACCAAAACGTGTATAGATATATGCAAATTGACCGAAGTAAGCTAAGCACAAAATCTGGACAATTTAAGTACTTTATGAATGTT
>JAOXYD010000007.1:8107098-8121656 GCA_028565735.1 Pinacopodium congolense
ATTGTCATTTTCAACGCATGTTAGAATGTTATTACATGCTGAATGGATTTAATGATGTTAATCTTCGTCACACTTTCATAGCCTCCCTTCCTGATGAACTTTAACCTAAATTGCAACATGAAGGATATTACACTTGGTGAAATTTACTAGTTGACCTTGGCTACTCTTGATAAATTATGTGAACAGCATAATTTTTTTTAAAAAAATGCTTAAAGGCAATTGACAAGTATCGAATGCTTGCAAAAAACATCATCTAAAGATAAAATGCAAAGAAGAAAAAGAATATGATTGTTGTCCTAATAAATGATCTTATTACAAGTTTCTAGGACACTTCCGTAAAAGATGAAATCAAAAGTCATATCCCCATCAGTTTCTCAAAAGAAGCGATTCTTCAAATGATGTTCTCCAAATGCTCGAAAGGCAAACTATTATTTTATTTATGACAAATCTAGATATTTTGCAAAACAATGTCCTCATCGTACCAAAAAAGATCTCAAGTTATTATAATCTCTTGAAAACATGATGCCCTTCGAGAGTATTCAAATCTTGAAGATTTCATTAAAGAACAACTACATAAAACTGAAGAAACTACATTTTCCATTCCAATGGTTGACTTTTCATCTGATGAAGATGATCAAGATGTTTACCTTGATTCTTCATATATAAATGATGATACTGATGAAGATTCAGATGAAAATAATCTTTACATGCCAAATCGAACATGCTGGAGCATGAAACATAGGCCCAAGCCCAATTCCTTTCTATGGCCTTATGTGTATATCCATTTGTTACAATAAGAAAAATATGATTGGCCCATTAAAGTCATTGTTATATGGATACCGGTTCTTATTCCAGTGTTATGAAGCATAATATCTTACCTCCTAAAGCCTGAATTCTTCACGATGAATATTTTATTGCTGCTAATGGAAAAGATTTTAAGAATAGCCTCATCACAAGAAGGAAAGTTAGAATTAGGTTTTTTCCTAATTCTGTGGTATGGACAAGACTTCTTGGTAGCTATCTTCCTAACCCAGATATTCTTATTAGCATAGATGTTTATTGCAAAGGGGCTCATTTACAAATTTTACTTGCGAGCATAAGACATGGAAGTCAGTTTACTCTATATGCTAAAAATCAAAACATTTTTTAGCTTACCAATGTTCCTTCTTCCCATGAAGATCTTTGTGATCAATATTTGCAGTATTGTCCCAATAATCATAGCCAATTCAGTCATCCTAGTATTTTTGGAAAAATCCTCATTTCTTCATTCATCTTCCTTTGAAAAAAAAATGAAAACATTAACCTAACAAAGGCAAACAATGACGTGGTAAGAGACGATTAGTTATAGACTATAAGTTTCTCAATGCTTTTTTCTAAGATGATAAGTTTCCTTTGCCTAAAATTAATACTTGAGTCTTATTTATCAAAGAAGCCAAGATCTCTTTAAAGTTTGATTTAAATGCAGGATTTTAACAAATGAGTATTGATCCAACATAACGATACAAAACTGCATTTTGCATTCTCAATGCCTAAATTAATGGACTATTATGCCTTTTGAACTTAAAGTTACTCCATCTTTATTTCAAAGGGCCATGATTTGTGTCTATCAACCCATTTTGCATAGTCCTTTGGTCTATATTAATGATATTATATTATATTCCAAGATCCATGAGAATCATAAGGCTTTGCTACAACACTTTTTTGGATCTTATAAGACAAAATGGTGTTATGTTGTCCTCAATAAAAAGCATTATTAGAACTGTTCATATTGAATTTTTGGGTATGAATTTCCATAATGGATTCTATTAGCTTGACCCACACATTGCTAGTGAATTTCTTCATTTTCCAAACTTAAATCTCTGTCTTAAACAAATCAAATAATTTCTTTATAGCATTAATTATATCTGAGATTTCATTCTTCATGTAGCTGACTATACCGGTGTTTTTATCAAAGTTATAAATACAAATCCTTCACCATGAACTAGTACACAAACTAAAGCTATCCAATATTTACCAGACAACTAGTTTTTTTCGATGGAAAGATTGGTTTTCTTGTTATAAATTCACTGTCCTCTATATCAAAGGTCATACCAATGTTTTAGCTAATTTCCTCTCTTAACCTCGCAAATCTATCCAATTGCTCTTACTCTTTCTAGACATATTCCTTTCTTTATTTTTCCGATCCTTCCAACTTTGCAAAAATTAAGAAAGACTTTCCTCTCCTTCATCCAACCTTGATGAAATTGCCACTCTTTTACAAAAAAGTCTTTTTTATTATCTTTATTTGTTTCTAAATCTCTCTTAAGTTGCACCACATCATCATTTCTTTAATGTTAAAACTCCCTACATAATTATTCATCATTTGTATGATAAAACTCCCTACATAATTATTCAACATTTGTACAATCCTGTATTTGAGCTTACTATATGGCATATTTGGATATTATCTGGTCTTTATGTTTGTCCTATTATCCTTTTTCATCTCCATGTATACCAACATTTAGCCAACCCAGTCAATTTCAAATCTTTGATCTATACTTTTCTTGAATAGTTTCAGTCTCTCCTCAAATGGTGCCAATAACTTGGGTTGATACTCACTCGTTATCAACTCTGGAGTGATCTCCCTTTGATTGGATATTAGCTCAGGAAAAGATAGTTTAGACTTGGAGAATCATCATAACAGACTAAAAATCCTAAAACATTAGCTTATAAGTCTCACCCATATTTAGGCCTACCATCTTACTTTTAAGATTTTTAAGACCTTTAGCCTCCTTTATGGACAGAAACAGAAATTGAACATTTTATTAATGAGATTAAAAAGATGGATGAAGACCTATCTGATAGTCACAACTATGAACCCAATGCTTTTACTCTTGTTTAAAGATTATGTTTTCTCTCTAAGGCATCTTATCTCTTTAACTGGACCCTATATATTTTATTTTATCTTTTTATATATGGGGTTGTATGTTTTGATTGATAGTTCTTGTTTCTCCTATAAAAGTAAGATTTCTTTCTTATTGTAATCATCGGACAATCTCCTATTAATAAGATGTGTGCTTCTTTATATATGTCTTTCTAAAATTACTTTCTCCAGAAATTTTAATTCATTCATATAATATAATTCAGTCATATAAAAAGATAAGTATGCTTTGCACTTGTCTCTTTAAGAATCCTACTCATTATAACATCTTTAATTAGAGATCCTGTAAGAAATTAGTATTATACAGAAATTTTGTGCAATAAGATTTCTAACAATTAAGCCTTGAAATCTAATATTAAAAAAAGGTTCGTATCTCGACCAGAATACCTAAAATCTTATTTGCAATAATTCTTGCATGATATTAAGTTAGTGATTAAGGAATAGTCATGATTCTATGATCACTGTAACCCTCTAGGGGTTTATATAAGAAATATATAAAAAATAATTTTAAAAATAATGAATAAAATAGTTATTATATTATATTATTGCATTATTTTTTAAAAACATGATAAAAGTATAATTAAATTCTATATAATATATTAAAAATTGTTTTATAAAATTTAATAATTATTTTGTAATTTCAAACAATTGATCCATATAATATTAGTATTAGTCAGACTACCATCGTAGTATTCATAATTAATTTGAAGATTGGATAATTTAGGCCTTATTTAATTGAGTTTTTGTTTGGATAATTTAGGCTTTTTTTAGTTGGATTTTTATTTTTAATTTTCGTTTCTTTTTTTTCTAAACACAAAAACTGAAAAAATCACAAAATCTTAAAAAAAAATAATACATTAATACAATACAAAAACTGAAAAGCAGTACAAAAACTAAGAGTACATTTAATTGGGTTGTTGATTATAATTTTTAGTTTGGTTTGTGTATTTTTGTATAATATTTTATGTATTTTTTCAATTTATATACTATTTTTTTGATTTTTATAGCGTATTAATATGTTATTTTATTGATTTTAATATTATTTTTTTAGTTTATATATTTTAAAAATAAAAATAAAAACAAAACAATTCAATTAAACAAGATAAAAAAAACAAAAACTACATAAAACTAATAAAAAATAAAAAACTAGAACCAATAATCTAACTAAATATATCCTCACTACGTTTATTTTCGAAACATACACAAATACCAGGAACAAAAGCATAGTCCCTGTCCCTTTCAGATTTATCTTCTGCATCGAAATTCTTCACATTTTCTCTTCAAAAGTCATGCCTAAAGCCAATGTATTGTCAAAATTGCCGATTGCGAGTGATTGGGTGAAGAGGTTAGTTTTGGAAAGCAAATCCCTCCACCCTGTTTTCTCTTCCTGCTTCCCAACCATGCCGCACCGGGGCTACTCCTCCGCTGCCTCTAAATTAGAGGCTATTTATGAACTCTGCAAAAGGAATTTTACACCCTCTGGGATACCTTCCGCATCGTCCAATGCTATCAACTCACTCTGCTCTCTTCTGGGTATTCTTTATTTTTTTTCATTATCTTCTACTTCTGTTAAGTAAAAGTTTTTTTTTTTCTATCTCAAGAGTAGACGTCATTTTTTTTAACTTGTCTATCGATCTAAGTTTCTTTTTAGAACTTGTCTATTGATGTAAGTTTGTCGTCAAATTTATGGATTATATTTGGTCTTATATTCCATGTGTTGGCTTTGTGAGTTGAAACTGAACTCTGGGAAGGTTTTGTTGATGATTGCAATTTGTTTGATTCTATAACGTGTAGTTGCTTGAGCTTATTGGGATAGTTGAAAAATGCTATCTTCCTTTATTTTCTTCAATTGTAATTTCATGTGTGTTTTATCGGGTTAGTTGAAAAATGCTGTCTTTATTAGTTGAAAAATGCTGTCTTTATTTCTTTTGGATTGTAATTTCATTTATGTGGTTGTTGCTGCCTGTACTGGTTACTTATACTCATTTTACACAATATTCGGCAATTCAGAGTGTTCAACTTGGTTCTGAAGTAAGAAGAATCGGTTTGGCCATAGCTTTTACCAGAGACAGTTCATATGTTATTCTTTTATATCACTGTAGGTCGCTAAATGTAGGAATACTTTTCAAGGGGTTCAGGGAAAGATTTTGATATGTAACGGGTCATTAGTTTAAGAAGCTCTTTTGTTTCAGTAGGATGACAAATTGGGTTGCTAAAAAATTGATGATTATCCCCACAGACATCATAATTATGTAAGGATACAGTGTTTACTGTGAGCAAATTGTTCATGCATTTAAAAATTTGTGCCCATGTTATTACAAGTTGAAGTTCATTAACTCACTTGAAAGTGGCCCTCCGTTCAGTTCTTGAAATCCTATTTTACCTTATCTCCAACGTGACGTTAATGGATTGAAAAAGAAAAGAAGTTGAATGCAGATGCAACACTTCATGTGGAGTTGACACATTTAACATGCTTCATAACAACAGTCTATTAACTAGAAATAGATTATGTTCTGTTGAGAAACTTTCATGGTTGACTAGCTTATTTGATTTTAAATGCAAAGCTGCCAGAGAAACGTATATACTCTCTTTGTGGTTTTGTATGATCACAGGTAAGCATTTATCTCTTACTGTGGAGCAGGATAAAGCATTCAACTAATTCATTGATGCATTACTTCAGTTTTGGGTGTCATACTGTGCATCGGGGCAATCAAAGTATTTGCTATCTTGAACTATTTATTTCAGAGTCATTCCTATTTGTTTACTTGAAACTATTTATATCCAGATAAATGCCTTTTTTAGGGATATTTCTATGTCAAATAAACAATTGACTATTCTTCATTGTGTTGCAGATTTCCCTTGTGTTGCCTTTATCCTTCTAATACCCCATTAGTGTTACTGTTACACAGACACAGTAGGCCCTGCAGATGTAGGGCTTAAAGAGGAAAGCTCAGATGATGACCGAGGGCTTGGCTTTTTTGGACTTCACCGATCAAGTAGGGTAGCTCGATGGGCTCAACCAATAACTTACATAGATATTTATGAATGTGATAGTTTTACGGTAAGCTTTATGTCATTTGTCTAGACGAGTCCTTTTATACTTGTTATTCATAATCTTTTTACTATATAACTCTATCAAATCAACATTTTCAGGAACCTTATGATGTGAAATATGGTTACATTAATTAACATGCTCATTCTTGTTCAGGATAATGCTTTTCTTTTCAGTTTTCCATACATTTCATTGCAAGAATGGAACTAAATGCCCGCACGCATGTTCTTAATTCTAGCTGCTATTTATTAAAACTTTATCTCTGAGAGAATGTAGGAAAATGAGCTTGTGTCATCTAAAAGCTTTTTGGAATAATGAATAATTTTCTTCGCAGATGTGTATATTCTGTTTTCCTACTTCTGCTGTTATTCCACTCCATGATCATCCTGGCATGACCGTTTACAGTAAAGTTCTGTATGGCTCCTTGCATGTGAAAGCTTATGATTGGGTTGAACCTGCCTGTATCCAAGAAGGCAAGGGAAATGGCTATCCATCAGGTGAGAAATATAATTTGAATTTTTTCAGATTTTGGAATAAGTCTTGGGCTTTCTCAAGCTGGATGGAACATTCAGCTGACTATTCACTTTTCAAACCTTCTATCTTTTACATTGAGAAAGCTATGACCTTGATATGGTTGTCTAGAGTTAGGCATTCTGTTTCTAACTTGAGTTTTGATTACTTTTCAAAAAATAAAAAGAACTTGGATTTTGATTATGAAGTATTGCAGAGTTGTCATTGTGTACCTTAATGAAATTTCTTTAGGCTCAAGCTTTGTTCAATTGAAGTGATCCAGTTATCTACTTCATTACCCCCCTGATCTGGAACCTTTAAATCTGAAAATTCCATTGATGCACCCTTTCCTTCTTTAGCTGTAACTTGTGAAGTAGCCGTGTAAAATTCCATAATTTCCTTAATAGCAATAAAATTTAAGACAATGGTTAGAACCTCATCTTGAGACTTCAACTCTTTTCAGCCAACGTGTTATTACTGGATGAACTCAATTATGGTAATTTAGGAGAAACCCACACTTTCAATTTTAGCCATTAGCTGAGCAAATTAGGAGAGCTCAGACAACATGAGAACACTATGCTCATAAAATAATTAGCCATTTCAAGTCAGAAGTGATAAAGCAGTATTTTGGATAAAGCAGGATTAGTTGAGCAATGGCATCTCTTTGTGGTTGTTTCCATACTTGAATTTATTGAATAAAGTGGTTCACTATCAATGTCTTCGCTTAGGCAGTTTTCATGGTTGGCAGCATTCCTTATTTTCCTAAAGAAGCAATGCCTTTTGTTGGGTCTAATATTAGATCATTGATTAAATTTAATAAAGCTTCTAGCTGATGGTATGCAAAGGTAAAGTTGCAGCTGTGACTTATGCCCAGCGTTCCCTTATGCTAGCTACTGGTTAAGTGATTCAGTTTCATTCCTGTCTTCTGACTTCTAACCAGTTAGGAGCACTCAAAATATAGTCTGTTAGCATGAAATGATTCTGGTCTTGAGATATGTGGTGGAACTGTTTTTGACTCTTCTTCATGGAAAACTGTCTCCCTTTGTTGTTGCTAAAGCTAACTTACAACCTTTGGATGTGATAACAGCGTTTGCCTGGGTTTTTGGACTGACTAATTGAGAAGAAAAGCACAGCATAAAGAAGCATAATTAGCAACAGGATGATTGTTACGTGATTTTTGCTATCGCATTTTTCGGGGATAAGGTCGGTTTACACTGACTGCGTGAATATTATGTCTTTGACAGTAAGGTTGGCAAAATTGTCAGTTGATAAAGTCTTAACAGCTCCATGTGGAACATCAGTCTTGTACCCTAATAGGGGTGGAAACCTTCATTGTTTTACTGCGATCACTCCTTGTGCTGTTCTTGACATTCTTACACCTCCTTACAGAGAAGATGCAGGCAGAAAATGTACATATTACCATGACTATCCTTATTCTATCCTTGGTGAGTAACCTATTCTGTTAGAATAATCACTTCTGACTTCTCTCTTGCCCTTATTGTGCTCATTTCTTTTCTTTTTCCCATATCGTGAAGTCAAGTAACGTATTGAACATATTATGTGAAGCCACAGGAAATGAAGCTCAGTTGGGGAATGGAAAAGTAGAGGATTATGCATGGCTAGCAGAGGTAGGAGTGCCAGATAATCTTTATATGCGAGAAGGAGTTTATAGTGGACCAGTTATTCATGATTATTAGTACTAAATTATCGGCTCAGTGTACCAATTCTCTTATGATGACTTACAAACATGGATGACACAGAAAATCCTGTATGAGATTGTATCTTTCTCCTTACTTGTAACAATTTGCACAGTGTCTCTCTTAAAAGGATAGGTTACTTTATTCACATTCTCAGCAAAGATTTGCGTAAATCACCCATGAACAATCATTGTTGCACTTGTTTTCATGGAAAAATGATCCAATTTGATGAGAACTTTTTCACTGAAAGAGAGGATTTCAAATTCCATAGCAGATGTCACGGGGCCAAATCAGACATTTGGATCCAACTTCCGGTACATTACAACAGATTTTGTAAAGCAGAACTTCCTTATTAGATGCACACTTGTTTAAACTGAAGAAACCTTGTTTCCTGAATCTAATTAGTAACATATGTCTTCACCGGAGCATTTTAACCATGTGACTATCAAAATTTATCTAGATCCATGGGATTTACCCTTTCTCTAACAAATCAAACTGCGGCCTCCTTTTCCCTATGGGGATCTGAAAGAGACACCAGCATAACGCACACTTCCAAGTTCCTCTTCTATACGCAGAAGCTGCATTTGATTAGGGAATACAAGAAGTGAGGAACATATAAGTAATCAAGAGAATACAAATGAAGTGGCTTTGAAAGAATTGATAGAAAAGACTACTCAAATTAGACCCATTTTAGGGTTTATATTTTGGAGATTGATTGAAAGAATGTCAGCCATGCAATTCTTTAAACGTATAAATCATGAGTTCAGTCAACTGATGTTGAATAAAACATGAAAATACCAACTGAAGATTCTGAATTTTGAAATAATCACTAATAAAAGTGTCACACGATATCTTGGGGTTGTTGGTACGGAGAAAGCTCAAGTATCAGAACAATTGCCAATTAATCGATGATGTAGTCAGGTCATTAATCATAAAACATAGCCCTGAAAAGCATTTTTCCATGATACTATACTTTGTCTACAAGCAGGAAAAGCATGGAAATAGATAAAAAGGTGATAAAACTTTGGACAAGGGGGATACTGTTGAGATAAGAGGCAAAAGGAGGCAAATAAACAGAGGCCAGACTAGAAAAGATCTGGCACTAAAGTTTGACCTTGATGCCTATAACTAAAGGAGGTTGAAAGTTACCTGATTATACTTAGCTAGCCGCTCACTCCTGCAGGGAGCTCCAGTCTTGATCTATACATACAGGAATAGCAATCAAATACTCAATAGCATCGAGATTGATTTTCCATACACAAGGGAGTTTATTAACAAACCTGTCCACTAGCCAAACCTACAGAAAGGTCAGCAATAAAGTTATCCTCAGTTTCACCACTGCGGTGGCTGACCATCACTCCCCAACCTGCGGCTTTTGAGTCGAGTGCAGCTCTAATGGACTCCGTCACTGTGCCTATCTGATTAACCTGCAGTTCAGTTGGGAAACATAAGCACTGGAGTGAAACAATCATTCTGCAACATCGTCAGAGCCTAGAAAATCAAAGCATAGAAATGGACTTATTCCTAGAGAACTTAGAAGTAAAAGATAGGGTCAACGCTTGCCTTTAGAAGTAAGCCATTGCAGGCGTTCTTCTGAATTGCCTCAGCAATTCTCTTTGGGTTAGTGACCAACAAGTCATCTCCAACAAGCTGTATGTCAACTGAAGACTGTAGTGAAGCCCATGAGCTCCAGTCATCCTGGTCAAATGGATCTTCTATAGACACTACAGGGAAATCCTTGACGAAGTCCTTGTAGAGGTCACCAAGGCTCTGAGCTGAGAGGACATAAGCCCCATCATTTGGTTGCTTCTTGAAATTCAAATCATATTGTCCGTCCTTTGTCAAAAATTCTGAAGCGGCAACATCCATTCCTATTTTGATCTGCATCAATGTTTAGATTGCAGGTGCATCATAAGTGAACTGCAACTGCAATTGCAACTGAAAGTAACGAACTGCTACAATTGATACCTACCTTTCCTGTGTAACCAGCCTTTTCAATAGCATCCATGAGCAAAACAAGTCCCTCCCTATTGTCCTGGACGTTGGGAGCAAATCCTCCTTCATCTCCCACATTGCAAGCATCTTGACCATATTTTGACTTGATAATCCCCTTGAGTGTGTGATAAACTGTAACATCATATGTTACACAAGTTAATAATGCTTGCAGTGGGGTAGACAGTAATATCATATTCAAGTTAATTACAAAACAATAACCTATTGCTCAATAAACCAAATCCTTGGTAAAGTAGGCAAAACATAACAACGCAACATTGGGAGTACAGGAAATCTATTTTCACATACCTCAGAATCAATCTGTAATCTCCATTTATTTGGCCTATTATCTTCGACAAATGACAGATGAATTTCCAAAATTTTTACTTCTGTTATTTTGACAAGTAAATATTATTCTTTTGGGCCTCATATTGAAGTCAACAAGAAGCACAAGGACAGCCATCCCTTCCAAATACCAAGTCAATTAGCGTGCAAAATATTCTAAAGAGAACAATCTTACAACTGAGGATTTTGTTCACCAACCTTCACTACCCATACGGAGTGCCTCAGCAAACGAGGTTGCTCCTACTGGAAATATCATAAATTCTTGCATAGCAAGATTATTTCCAGCATGACTGCCTCCATTTATCACATTAAAAGCAGGGACTGGCATCACAAGCTCCTTTGTTCCAGATAATTCCTGAATATGTTTGTACAAAGGTATTCCTTTTGCTCCTGCACCAGCTCGGCACACACTAAGGGACACTCCAAGAATCGCATTAGCCCCCAGTTTTGACTTGTTTGGAGTTCCATCAATATCCAGCATGACAGCATCCACATCAGCTTGATTTCTAATTAAACACAAAAACAAGACTGTCAAACCACATGACTACAGTCTACAATGAAGGGATCACTCACATACATTTCAATCCTAATATACAAACAAACTCTACACGGAGCAATTATGCCAACGATGAGTTAAATACCCAATTTAATTTGTTAATCAATGCAAGTGGAAACTAGGTCCAAGCAGGAGGAGTGGTGCGCTCTGGCCTAGCTTTATACCCATTATAACAAAGTCCATGATCTTGTATTTCACATTAAATTTACTTAATTACATCAAGTGATAACTGTCATATAATAGCAGTATATACTTAGTAATAGACAAATTTCATACTAATAGACGAAAAGAAAGGTCAATAAAAAGAGTTCATGTCATCCCAGGCTTCAACGTTTTCTCCATAATCAGTCCTATAATTTAATCAAAACTTGATCAAACAACAATTTACGAGATTGCACGAAGATATTCCGATCCTAAGAAGTTCAAAAGGCAAAGCAGCAATATGTTTAAATCTCCGCGGATTAAGAGCTAATCTGCACAGCTATTTAACATTTACTTTTAAACATTTCTGCTGTGTCACTTGATTATCACCTGACATCGACACCAACAAGCTTAGGAGCCAGAATCTCGTTGATGTTTCTAACCGCATTAAGCACCCCTTTGCCTCCATAAACGCTTTTATCTCCATCCCTGAGCTCCAAGGCCTCATAGATCCCAGTGGAGGCTCCACTAGGCACAGCGGATCGGAACAAATCATCGGTGACAAGATCGACCTCGACAGTAGGATTTCCTCGGCTGTCAATGATCTGCCTCGCTTTGATCGACTTCACCTTGCACTCCTTCGTGGTCTTAGCCGCCGCCGATGTCGGCGCCACTGTTACAGAGCTCCGTACGACCAGAGAGCGAGATTTAGGAGGAGGAAGTGAAGTGGAAGAGTGAGGTTTAGAAGCAAAGAAGGACTTGTTAAGGAAGCTAGTCCCTGGTTGAGTAGCTAAAGCCATGAGTTTTCTTCAGAGAGAGAATTAAGGCGTGTTTGGAGGCAAGGAAAATAAGTGAGAAATGGGTGGGTTTAAGATTTAAATAATGGAGGAAACGACGTCGGGAAATTAGCCGACGGGCGATCAAAGCGAGGTAGGTTTGGCTGTTTTTTCAAACTGACTTTTTAGGGGGTTGTTGAGAAGACGTTAGGCGTGCTGGTGCAGGCGTGTCCACTTTCTAATATTTTGTCGAATGTTGGGGTTAAACTCCAATTCTTACATTTGGCGGGGACTTATGTGGAAATTGTTTCTTTGGAAGGAATATTGTTATACGGGTAAATTTTATTGAATATTTTTTTTTAAAGTTTAGGCATATAAAATTATATTTAAACTAAATTATTATCAACTCAAAAAATTTATTAATTTAAAATAATTAGAACTGTGTTATTTTTATAATAAATACATTACTCTTACATATATTCAATGTTATATATATTGAACTTATAAAAGAAATTTTTTTATAGTTTATTTGATTTTTCAAATTTTAATTTAAAATTTTCATATACTTTATTAAAGGAACACAATATTTACATCACATATTTCTTTAATTATTAAAAATTTTATTTTAAATATTAAAATCATTCATTAATTAGGTTTTAAATCATTTAACTCCTTATAGTTTGGTAAACTATCAATTAGGTCCTTAATTTAAAATTTTAAGAACCTACTTGATAATTTTAAAACCATAAGACCCTAATTGATAATTTACTAAATTATAGAAGTCTTGAATGATTTTAACCCATATACGTGATATTCACATGCCATGTGACATGTCATGTGTCTCTATCTGTCCATGTAAGACAAATTTGACAGAAGTACCGATAGATGATAGTAAACAAATTCTAAGGAATGATTTGACAGTTTTTAAATTATAAGGATCTAATTAATAGTTTTATAAATTACATGAATACTTGACGAAATTTACCCATTAAATTATAAGGGTACTTTTATTTATTAAAGATATTAAAATAATTTTTTTATTTTATTCACTAACAAAAATAACATAATATAAAAGTTTTATATAAAATTTTAAAATTATTTCTTTTTTTACTTTTAAAATTTTGGATATGTACAAAAAGTCCCGTATTTATTAATTTATTGCACATGACTAATTATTATTTAATTTTTATACTTTTAAATTACTTATTTATTTTAATGACGATTATGTAATTATGATAATAAAGAAAAAGACGATGATATTAAAATTTTTTGACTTATTTAATGTTAAAATAAATGATTCTTTATTTAAATTAATATTATTGTATATTTCATTTATTTACATAATTTAAATAAATTATATTTCTTTATAAGTGGAGTCAGATTCATTTGCACTCAACTCTATCAAATAGTCAACATTGAATAAATACAAGAGCATGCCAATCAACGTCATGGTAGGATGCATACAAGAAATTTCAACCGAGAAGCTTCCAATACGCTTCCAATGATGATATTTAATAAAAGTTGAATGTTTTTCATTAGTTTTCGTTCCTTACAAACTGGAGGCCAAGGTTGCCATGAATTACCCACATGAAACTGTCTACTTCATCATCATCATCATCATCATCATCATCATCATCATCATCATCTTCTTCTTCTTCTTCTTCTTCTTCTTCCTCTTCTTCTGAATTAACTGGGAAGAGGAGAGTAGTTCAGTGAAGGACTGGAGTTCAAAGATAAGGCCATTAGGCATTAAGCTTAATTTGATATTTGTTTTATGGTCTGTTAAATGCATTGTCTTTTAAAAGATTTCATAATTTATACTATTTCAAATTCAATTATCTAATTCAGAAGGAAGTACAATAAATTTAAAATAAATATTTAACAGAGTTAAATCAATTATCAAAATAGATGATTATAAATAATTCACTAATAAATCCAAATCTAGAAATAGCGACACACAAGAAGTGATAAAATTTTATATTATGTTCTTAGAATCATTTGTAAAATTATTATTTTAACATTATGATAAATGATAAGATTATTATTTTACATAATGAATCTATAAGGGGTAATTCAAAATTTTTAAAGATTTATCACTTAATTGAAAATATTTTAATGATTGCTCACTGAATTAAAAAATTTTAAAGGTGAGGGATGTATTCATGTGGACCTAACATGATAAAGTCCATTTGTCACGTCAACATGAACTTAACGAAGGTCACGTTTTTACTTTAAATGAAAAATCGTTTAATGGTTAGTTATTCAATTGAAAAATTTTAAAGATTGATCACTCAACTAAAAAAAATCGAAAAAGTTACTCACCTGTGTAACTATTATCCCCATTGAAGAGCATGGCATTTCCAAGATTGTTGTCATCAATCCAGTAATTTTCACAAGATACCATTGCATGATTTTGCTTGAATTAAATGTTCTATTAATCTTTGAACAATATTTTATGTGATTATTTAGTTAAATATTAAATTTGCAATTCATGATGTGAGGCAAGCTAAAAAAAGCAAAGCTATTTTTACTTTTTTTATTGACTAAAATTTTTTGGAACCATATTAGG
>JAOXYD010000007.1:8133809-8145209 GCA_028565735.1 Pinacopodium congolense
CTTATATAAAATTTATAAATTTAAAATTTTTAAACATTATTAAATATTCTATAAATATATTAAAATTTTTAAATGTCTTATAAAGGTTAATTTTTTGAATATTTTTATAAATATTTTTTGAATATTATCAAATATGATTTTTTTTGAATTTTTATATAAATATTAAAATTTTAATAATATATATTTTTTAATTTTTAATCTTAAAGCTTACAGGTATCTTAGTGTATATTTGAATCTCAATAATTCTTTTCAATAAAAATGAGCTGTTAATGGAATCTCAATGCTGTTAAGTTTAAAGATTAAAAAAAATCTCAAGAAAAATGATAATAGGGTCAATGAAACTGCTTAGTGTGGTTTTGAAATTATTTACGGTATAGTTTATATAAACCAGTTTATTAATCCGAACAATCTCATTAAAGTTCATGTTACTCTAGTTGCCCCTATTATGTTATTCTATCTAGATCAATGCTTTATTACCTGGTTAAAGTATTTTAAATAGCTTGAATTATAAATAAAATATCAAAATACTATAACTTTAAATATATATATATAGTACTTGATGATAAAAATTAACTGTATTAATTCTATTGAATTGTTATATAATAAAAACAACTCTACATATAAGCCTTAGCATATTATATTTATATGACAACTTGTCATTAATAATGTTAAAATATGATATAGGCATATATTTCTATAAATCATTATCCAAAATATTACATAATAAAAGACGAGATATATTTAATGTTTTATTTATAATTAAAATATTCGAAATAACTTGCCTTTATTATTTAGCATTTGCCATGAGTTAAAAGTTATTATTTAACAAATACATAAGATTTAAATATGGCTTTTATATCAATTTTAATTTTGAAATTTTGTGCACGTCATTTGATAATTTTCATTATATACTTATTGAGTATAAAATTTTGTGGACAAGAAGTTTCCCATAACGATCCAATAAGAGTTGATTCCAAAAATAAGAAGTTGATTCCACTCTAAAGCTTATTAGGAGTAATATTCTAAATGCAACAAGTCAACCAAAGATGATTTATTGCTACAGTTGCTAGAAAATATGACTTAATTTGGACTAATACCCAAGAATGCTCGTAATAATTAAAAATCATCACGTCATATTCTTGTTTACTTGCCGTCAGTCATTGCCTTTGATTTAAATAGGGATTTCTACTCAGTGTTTTAAATATTGTATCGATACTAATATTAAATTTGTCTTTAAAATAATTCTATACCAATACTAGTCAATATCAGTACTATTTCGAATAATTTTTTAAAATTATAAATCATTCCTTAAATTTTATAAAATTTGTAAAATAATTTATAAATATATTATATTGTATAATTTTTAACTTAACTTAAAAATTAAAAATTAAAAAATTAAAAAATTCCGGTACCAATCAATATTTTCGATACAAACCAGTATTCAAATTCAATACTATTTTTTAAAGTTTTGTACTATTTTTTAATCGGTACGATGCGTATAGTACGAAAATGAAAACACTGCTTCTATTGCATCATAATTATCACAATGAAAAAATACAAAAAAAAATTTATAATGAAAATATTTTGTAAGATTAAGAATATTTAAATTTTCATTAAATTATATTAATAAACTTTATTATTAAAATAGGATCAGAATTTATTATCATAACAACATTAGAATACTCTTACAGACTTTATCTGCAATTATTCTAAAAAAGTCATTTTAGGTATTTATAAGTAATTTCTAATATTAAAATTTTAAATATAAATAAAATTATAAAGGGGATTTTGTATTTTAAAAAATGAGCATTGGCCTTGTTTACTTTGGCTTTTGATTTTAATTTTAGTTTCCTGTTTTTTTAAACACAAAAATCGATAAAGAAAACACACTAATACAACACATAAATCAATAAAGAAAACACAATTATCAATACAAAAATACAACAACCACAACACAAAATCACATTCTACAACTCAACTAAACATCCCCAGATTACGGCTTTCTTACGCGTATAAATAACGGAAATTTGTAGGACATACTGAGAAAACTTCGGCCGAATCTCTTTTAGAGGACCTTTTCTTTTCTTTTCTTCTCTTTTTTCATAACCAGTACCGTAAAGTAATTTGCATTTTCTATTAAAAAAAACACAATATTTGAAATTTCAAATTGTATGTAATCTCAAAAAGGATTCAATTACCTAATTATTTTTAGTAATTCTTACCATGATTTAAGAAACTGGATCGGACCGATCAGTTCGACCCGATTAATTTGAAACCAATCAGTTTAACAATTCAATTTTTTAAAAAAACCGTCAGTTTTAAAAATCGTAAGGTTAAGAATTAGACCGGTCGATTTAACCAGTTTGACCCGATTTAATCTACAGTCTGAACCGTTTCAACTCAATCCAATCCAACTTACTACTCTTTATTTTTTTATTAATTTTTTAATTCAACTTTACTCTTCCAACCTTTTTTTACCTTTTTATTATTTGTTAAATTTATTTTTTTATTTAATTTTTATATGACATAAAAATAAAATTTTTTAATATAATACATTTTTAATATTATAATTTAATAAAAAATTAATAAAAAATATATTAATAATTTATACATTTTATTATTTTATACCGATTTAATACTGATTTTATAACGATTTTATGTCAGTTAAACTTTTAAATCTTTAACTATTTTTCTTATCGATTTGATGTGCAATCCAATTTTTACAATCCTTACAAGTAATTCAGAATCCCCGTTCGGCAATAGAAAGACCAACCTTAGTCCTGTGCATATTGGGTTCGGCAAGGCCAGCTTAAGCACATAGTTGAACCATACCCAATCTTGACGCACAGATCTCTTCATTGTTCATGTGCTTCTTTTTCACTTCTGCTTTGAGAAGACTATTGGCGACCAATAAGTTGACCAAGACCGCTAGCAGATAATTGAGACCCCCTCTGAATTTGGTATTATTTCCGACTTTTGTTTCTGTATTTTAAATAACGTGTAAAAATAAATAAAATGTATAAAAATAGAAATTAAAAAAAACGAGAAGCTTAATCAAACGGACTAAAAGCCTAACCCTATGAAAGAGCATAAACCCGTAGTTTTTCATGCATTCCATCAAGAGAAGCACATGAAAAGAAATTCACTTTGTGGCTTCCACCTCATGGACACTTTATCCAAGGACGTCAAATTATATTTTCAATCGAGTAATTTGTTCCCATGAACAATCCATGTTATTAGTGGAGATAACAAGCAATTGATTCGTATTGATTACAAGAAGGAACTGACAATATTAATGAGAGTTGTCACCAAGTATCATCTTTCTTTGATGGGACAAAATACCCTTAAAACAAATGAGAAACTTGAAGAGATTAAGGCAAGAATGTACTAAAGTTTAGCATTTTCTTGCTGCGCAAATTGCTGTCTCAAGACCCTTCTCATGACCTTGTTTGTTGCTGTCCTTGGAAGAGAAGAAAGAGGCACAACATGAGAAACCTGCAAGTTTAAACATTGTCAAAAAAAGATGTCAGATTTTGAGCGCCTGGGATTTTGAATGGAAAGACAGCCAGTTGCAGTATGTAATTTCAGTGGATACCCTGAATAAAGGATTTAATGACTTCTGCACCGCTGAGTTGAAAGACTTTGTCAGCTGATCCAAGTCTATAGTTGATCCATGAGAATCTTTGAACACAACAGCAATGACCAATTTCTCAGGACCACCCTGAGGAGGTGGCACTCCAATTGCTGCTGTTTCCAGGATACTACTATGAACTGTATTACAGATGCGCTCTATCTCAATGGAACTTACCTGTCAACCATAACAAAAACAAGTAGAGCTATAAATACTTTGATTAACACGGAAGTCAGAATTCTCGCATTTGAGATGGTGGATAATGAACTGAACTCTTTTAAGTTTTGTGCTGAAAGTACAGAGTACACACAAATAATCACAAAATACACACAGATCGCCATATATCATTGTCAATACAAGTAAAGAATGTATGTTAGGATGCAAATTAGGCGAAAGAACAAGGGTCGAGGTATAACTAGCACCCATGCTTTAAATGCCAATATCTATCCTAGCAAATCTATACAGCAGCACATTGATAAAGTTCTTTATCTGCATCTTTTCTTTTTAAAAGAATATCAACAAAATTCAATATTTGATTTGTGCCATGAAACTTAAGCATCCTCAACATTTAAGCATGATATGACAGAAAGTACAGGTATTTGCATGCCAAGCTTAATTAGAACTGTCTTTTCCTTGAGGACAAATTATAAACAAAAAGGAAACTAGGCCTTCATTCCAACTTAGGGAAAAAAAAATACAAATTAACCAATTGTCTCTTCAAACGAGAGCCTGGCTATATTAGATACCCAAAAAGAAGCCAATCCTGGGAAACTCACTCCACAGGGTTTTGGCTTGTCTAGGAGCTTAAGCCAGATAAACGGAATTTCATTCATTAAGCCAATCTCTACCTTGATACCACCAAGATTCATAGTGTCATCTGAACGACCGTGTGCATGATAGTATCCTCTGGAAGTACGCTCAAAAAAGTCCCCATGTCTTCTGAGAATCTGCATGGATTGAACTCACAAGGGCTAAGTTGAAATTGGTGGACACTAATCTTGGGTAAGGCCGTACACTTACCTTCCCATCACAAACAGGCATTCCCTTGAAGTACACATTAAAGTGGTCAGCATTCAGCAGTGTACTTGAAGCTCCAAATATGACAGGACCCAGTGCTAGTTCACCCATTCCTGGTTCATTCTGTGGCTGCATTAAGAGATAAAAATAAAAACCAAGTTAACGAACTGAGACTTTCAGCAAATTGCAGCAAGAAAACATACTGAAATTTGTTGAGAAACTCCATCATGATGAATCATGCACACGAGTTATCACAAGGCTAATGAATTGAAACAATGAGGGTATGAATCAATTATTTACTAAAATCACTAGCACTAGATGCCGCTGTAAGCTTTTACAGGCATTCCACATTTTGAATTCAGAAATCAAATAGCTTTTTGGAAGCTATGTTAACTTGCTATGGAAAAGGCAATATGGCTATATGCCAAATATACAAAACTGACATTAGTTGTATATGTGTATACCTATTTTTGTTTGGTTCAGTTCTAGTCTAAAATATACTTGTACTTACAATTGGATAACCATCACCACCAAGTATATACAAGCTGCAGCCCATTGCAGGAGTGCTGAAAGCAGCAACTGACTGAGGCTGCAAGAAGGACCCTGTGACAAATCCACCACCAATTTCCGTACCTCCACAATATTCAATAACAGGTTTGTAGTAAGCCCTTCCCATCAACCATAAGTATTCATCTACATTTGATGCTTCGCCGGTGGAGCCAAAACAACTACGGGAAGCAACAAAAATGAAGCACACGTACTTGATATCATAAGCAATATATAGAATACACAAATGGCTTACACCAATAAAGAAGAGAACATACTTATATGGAATTTTTACTATCATCTGGAAAAAAAAGGCCAAAGGTAGCACCAAGAACTTACACTTACCGGATGGTAGACCAATCACAGCCAGCTGTGGAGTTTGTACTTTTCCATGAACGAACAATACTGGGGATCACACCAAGCATTGTTACCTTTGCATCCTGAGCAAATTGCAGGAGGATACATGAAGTTCCAGATATGCCCAAATTTGGGAAAGGATGTTTTAAGGCCATGCCTCAATGGAAGTTGCTTATGCACCCAATCGTATTTAATAAAATAAGTGTAGCAAAATAAATTGACAAGACATAGCAATAATGCATAATAGCTTCTGCAAGATTTTCATCCAAAACCAAAAAGCCAAGCTTCTTTTTCCACCTCACCTTTGGTGAAGTTATACTTATTTTCTACCAAATCCAGGTAAAAGTAAGAGGGCCGGGTCTAGAACAATAAATTCAACGGAGGATTCAAAGGATGAGACTTCAAGCCATTGAAAAATCAACTTACGAATATAAGTAATAAGATTTTCTTTAGCGCTTGCCAGCAAGAAAGCGAACAAAAAAGCCTTCTCTCATCATTTGGGAAGTAATCAACCAATACTGATTTTGATAGCTTAGCACACTAATTCTATTAGCTATCTTTACTTGAATGGTGTATTTGCTAAAAGACATTAACTTTTTCTTCAGAATTTTATTGAACAGTTTTGAGATATTTAGATCTAGCCTCCCATTTGTACTACAAGCTGTTTCCTTGGCAATTATGCTTCCCAAAAGCAGTTCTTACATCAGGGAAATCTAGTTTACAAGGCATCTTGTCAAATCAATAGATTTTCAAAATAAAAATAAACAATAAACACGAATGTATGGTTATGTGCAGAGGAAGGGATGATAAAACAAGTGCAACATATTTAAACAAATATGCAGAGAGAAAATGGGAAAACAAAAAAAATGGATGCAGAATTGATGACCTTAGTTGTTGGGCCCATAATAAAATTGATGAAAGCTTAATAAGATATTGAATCCTCATTCATATGCCTAGGATGATACTAACAGTTGTTTTTTAAGAGCACAAGGATTTTAAGCAATTACATTTTAACAAACTTTTCCCCTATGGCCACCAGTACGCATAAAAGAAAAATCACTTAAAATAGTTGGAACTTATTGAAATGAGAGATAAAAGTGTCTTTTGCAGCACAAGGTTAAATTAGCCAGATAATCAAAAACAACAGGCACAAAAAGATATTGTCAGAAATGGGAGTAGAACAGACCTGTACAAATTTGGCAAAGCCACGTCCAAGGGGGGATCCATTATATAATGCAATTGAAGCCCCATTCAACAATGCAGCATATACTAGCCAAGGACCCATCATCCAACCAAGGTTAGTAGGCCAAGCTACAACATCACCTTTTTTAATGTCCATGTGGCACCATGCATCTGCTGCAGCCTTAAAAGGAGTAATGTTGGTCCAAGGAATTGCTTTTGGCTCCCCTACACCAGAAAATATTTTCAGTCAGACCTGTCAACATACATCATTCAGTCTCTGATTGTTGAGTTTAGCTACTCATGGATTAGCATTTATTCCTTTCAATATGTTCCGAGTGTCTAAATTATCAGTAGTCACAAACCTAATCCTAGAGATCTGGATGTTTTTACTATCAGTAGCCATAACTTCATTCAGAGCTCCACAACTGTGCAAATTGAATCTAAGATCTGAATTTTGAAGTAATGTCCGTTTCATTTAAAGGCAAAATAAAAGTCATGCAATTAAGCCGAAGATGAAAAAGGAAAAGAATATTTTTTAGCAGAATTTCCAGAACTTATTGTAAATTTAGTCAGATGAAGATTGACTAATAATTAGATGTCTAAGCTTAGTCCAAGATGTGCTGAAATCAAGCAAGCTCATGATCATAATTCTCAATCCTTAAGCTACCTGTAGTTCCAGATGAGAAAAGGATGTTTGTAAATCCTTCCACTGGTTGCTCTACAGCAGCAAATTCCTTTCCTCTGCAAGTTTTCAGTGGCATGAAAATTAACATCGTGAAGGCTTTGTAAAGATTAACTGTAAACAGAAAAAATGTTCATTCATCAAAACTCAAATGCAATTTCCTGAAGGAATGCCCCTAGAAAGTGCATTATGAAGTTGATATCTTAGATTCAGTGGTTAAAATAAAACAACAAGGGAGAATAAAAGAGACCTTTTATCCATCACAATCAGCTCATTGCACATGGCAAGAGACTGTAACATAATAGTTAAAATGAAATGCACTCCATCTAGAATGAATAACTACATATGATATTATGAAGATCAAGAGCACGTACATGTTCTTCAAATTTTATGTTTGAAAGCTAAGAACAGTTAAACAAGAGGAATACATATTAAAACAGGGCCATAGAATAAGGTTGACCCTAAATCTTTTAGATAAAATGTATACCTTAAATTCTTTACTCTGTCCACAAAATCATGCCAAGAAATGTCACCTTCACGTAAGTTAACACTCAGGTTAGAGCCTTTAGCAGGAATAACAATTGCCTTGGGTGCCATAGCATCCACAACTCTACTGCAGGATTTAAGTGTACATTGTGAGATAAACTTGAATGAATTGAAAGAAAGAGGAAGGTTGATATATAGAGCAGCCAAGCAAGTGAGAACTTCACCTATACAAGGGAATAGTTTTATCTCCACGAAGTATGAGATCCTGGACATGAGGAGTCAAAATAAAATGCTTCAGTAATGAACATTTTTTTTAATGTATCTTATTGATAAAAAAATTATGAGTCAGAAAAATCAACTTAAATTTCGGATCCAATTAAGCTGTTTATTAAAATATTGCAAAGATTTGGAAAAGAAAGCCTCCACTTACGTCTTAAGTATCCTATGTGACCACCTTAGGACAGCGCTCACCAATAACATAGAAGCATTCATTTCTCTGTCTTAAAATTATTATATAAGATAGGAAAAAGAACTCTCGGCCATGTTTCTGGTACATAATGAATCCAACATGAATCTAATATAAGAAAGAAATATAACCTGTGTAAATATAGCTTTTGCCTTTGACATTGTAAGCCTTGTTGATATTTCAGCGGAAGCAAAACTATCAGCAATAGATACAACAACGTATCCTGCCAGAACAATAGCAAGGTAGATAACTACAGACTTGACATTCATTGGCATGTCAATTGCAATTGAAGATCCTCTATCCAAACATAGTTCATTTAGTGCATGTGCAACCAACCTACAAGGTATAGTGCAAAAGAATATTAATTCATACATGTCAAACACTAACAAAATCAAATTAAAGTAAACAACCATTCAAAACAAATTAATAGAAGTTAATGCACACTGGCTTTGGTGGAGACTCAGCAGAAAATCCTCAAAATTACTGAACAGCATCACACAGTTTAAAATCTAAACTTTGGTCACCCTTCAAGTAATTGTCTTGGCATTATGGCAATCTACCAAGCGATTTAATAGAACATATATCAGTAAGTTGTATCCAACAAAGTGTTGCACTAAACAAAATGTTAGCATTAAACCACCTAAGCTAAATTCAGCTCCTAGGAGTTGATGGCAACAGTTTGATTCTCCTTTAGCCACTGGTCTCAAACTGTAATAAAAGAAATGTTCTTAATACAACTCACACCTACTAAGCTGTGATTCAAACTAAAACAAGAACTAAGAAATGCAATATCTTTGTCCCTTTTCTATTATGTCATCTTTCATCCACAACAATTTAACATGAGATGCTGATTAGAAATGACATATCAACATAATAAAACATATTCATAAACTAGAAAAATAAGCCAACCTACTTAACCCCTCACATTGATTGTGAAATTATCTAAGAACAAAACGTTTTCTAAAAGTGTGCATCTTCACCCTTGAATTTGAACAAACTTAAGCAATTATCAGAAAATGGCTATAGGATAAAAGCAACTTACCAGATCTCTGTACGCAATTCCTGGAGCGTCATGCTGCTGACAGGCTGATCATCATTTCCTTCATTGCGCCATTTCATCACAACATCATTCAAAGTTCTCTTAGAATTCAAATTCAAACAGTTTTTTGCAGGATTTAAATACGCTCCGGGTAGCCATTGGCCTCCTGGATTAGACAGATTCTCACGCCAAATACATTCTGGAAGTACTGAAAATGAAATGCATAATTCATCCAATACAGTTTTCCAATAGACCTGACCAATAAGAGAAACAAACATAATTAAACATCAGAAATGGTGTGAAGAGAATGTTGAGAAATGTGTCTTCAAGAGTTCTAAAAGGACATATAGATAAGTCTTACATCTGGGTTCAAGACAGAGAACTCTTGAAAATCTGAGAAGTTTGATATGGGATCTTTGTATCTATAACCGAGAAACTCATTGCCTTTTCTCTTTAAAAGCTGGCCAATGTTTGTCAACCTTGCGCTCTCCCTAACCACAAACCAAGCAGCAACAAAATTAAAAAAAAGTTATCATCCATAACAATAATATCACAAATTCAGAAGAATCAAAAACTAATCTACAAAAAATCCAACTACCATTTGTGTCCATGTGTTGCACACGATTAGAGAACAAATAGCTTTGTTAATTATCCAAAATAAACAGATCATACATCCAGGTTCAAATAGAAGAGTTGATTAATAGAGATTAATAAGTATAAATCATGAATTCATAAACATCGAAATGTAAAACACCATATCAGATTATCCACGCTTTTATAACTTGATATGGACTAATCATTTAACAAAGCTACAAATAGTAAACATGATACCAAAATTTTCATGTATAGTCAACTTAATAAACTCCAAATCATTCATAAAAATATACTAATTAAATACAAGAATCATAAGGCCTGTAGAAATGTCGATTGGTTCTAGAGAGTTCTAAGAAAGGAATAGAATTTCGTATTGTTTCTTGCAAATCAGTTTCATGGTTGGGTATCAGAAATCAATGCTATATAAAAGAGAACTTAAAAGATACTTCTTTTATTATGATATTCATCAATACATATAAATGACTATATTTACTAGTTTTTATATAAATATTTGGAATATTCATTTTATAGAAAATAAAAGCAGGTGCAGGGGAAGAGAGTCAAACCAGCGTCTAATGAAAATAAAAAGAAGTGGTACCAAACGGTACGGATAGCAGCAGCTCTAGTGAGAGTCTAATCTTGGCAAGTGGCAGTGGCAATGAATGTGCTATATAAGCAATGAATATATGTAATGGGAACAAATATCTTACGGGTCAGGCGCCCAGGTGGGCGGGTCGGGGCCGAAGTCTTTGAAGCAACCATAGTACAACATTTTATGGAATGAGAAAGGGAGGTCTGGGGTAAGCACACGCTTCGAGATACGTGTCCACGTCTCCGGAGTGGCAGCCCCGAAATTACTGACGATTTCAGTCACATCTTCGTGAAGCTTCTGGGCCGCCACAGACGGAATCCCCAGAGCTTCGATGTCGGAGGCGGAGATGGCGTCAAGAGATTTGTAAGTCATATTTCAGAGAGAGAGACAGAGAGGGAGAGAAGCAGATGTTTATTAGTTGAGTTAGAATGATTGATGCTTCGCTGGAGTGTAGTGAGGTGGGGGAGACGATAAGAGGATTTTTCTAGAAAATAATTAAACAATTAATTTGCAAATATTATGTTCTTAACCGATGTTTAAAAATGACCGATCGGTTGGATTCGATTAACTCGAAATCAATCGACAAGTTTAATTTTTTTTTAAAATTGTGATATATAAAAATTGGAGGATTAAGAATCAGTTAATTTAACTGATTCAATTTGATTTAATTCACTGTTTTAATTAATTTAATTGATTTAATTCATTAGTCTAACTTTTTTTAATTTAATTTATTTCAGACTCTTTTTTTAATTTTTTATTTAAATTAATTTTTTTAATTTTTTAATTTTTTATTATTCATTAAATATAT
>JAOXYD010000007.1:8179491-8206025 GCA_028565735.1 Pinacopodium congolense
CTTAAAATAATTTTACTAATAATTATTGTCTTGATGTTCTATTATGAATTATACTTATTATTTTACATGTATTGTTACAAAAATATATTTTAAACTTATTAATATTATTTTTAATTAATAATAATTAAATACTTTAAGAATATTTATAGATATTATGTAAAAATATTTATGAAATGAAATGAATCTATATTAAAATTTTCAAAATATGTTATTAATATAACTTTTTTACATTTTTCAGTTAAGTTATTAACATTTAAAAACTTTTTCACTTGAGTGATTAATTTTTAAAAAATTAACCAGAAGAGGTAAAAAAGTTAGAGTGGGCCGGGTCGGATCAGGGTTATTGGGTTGGGTCGGGTTAGGTCGGGTTAATGACTAACGGCGTTAAGTTTTTTCACTCAACTGATTAACTTTTCAAATGTTAATCACTCAATTGAAACTTTTTAAAACTTGATCACTTAACTGAAAAAATCTCAAAATTTTGATCACTTAATTGACTATTATCCATAAAAAATAACCCAAATTTGAAAATCACGATTGAAATTTTCAATTTCTTTAGTTAAGTCATCGTTCTACTATTTCTATCATTTTTAGCAAAACTAACACAACCATTATGTCTGATAGCCTTAGAAATGTAAGAAATGAGAGGAATCTAATAGAAATTTCATCATTTTACTAATGAATAGAAATAGGTCTCTTTCAATTTTTGAACCTTTAATTATAAAAAATTAGGAGGAGTTTTGACATAAAACCATTGGCATTGGATTTCTGGAGGTGGGCTTGTTATTTCTAGATAAGTAGTAAAGATCATAGCCTCTCTAGTGGCGGCGCATAGCCCTCAAGCTTTGGCAACAATGGTAATTTTCCTACCAATCCAAAAATAGATGAAAATATTTTAAAAAGTTTTTAAATATTATGTAGATCAGCTTTCATAAAAGTGACATATGAAATTCTTGATCATTTGTGAGATAAAATTTTTGAAAAAGTGAATCTTTATTGATTAGAATTAAAACTATTTGGATATATTGAGTACAAATAAGGATGTTAAGGTTAAAATTTGGTATACTTAAATTATAAATTAGGTTTATTATGAATTTTAAGTTATAAATGTGAACTCAGTTGGGCATAAACATGCAGTCTGGAGACCCAATTTAAGTTATGGTTATTGGTAGATATAGAAGCGTATTTTATTGTAGGAATGACCTTTCTTTTAAAAGGAAGGGTATCCATTTTATAGGAAAAATTCTATCAGATTTTTGGTAGATTTCTAATAGAACGTGATATTGAGGTTTTAAGTAGAATATAAAACTCCTTAGAACAAATGACAAGTTAGGTCATGATCTTATTATTTAGGCAATCTGAAACTGATTTAGGTTTTTTGTCCTAATGATTCTTTTTATTTTCTTTATATAAATCAATCACAAGTAGAATCCTTCATTTAGAGGCACTAGGTTTAGTGTAAAGAAACACATTCTACCTACAAGTTAATGTTCATGGTCATGAGTTTGCATTGGAAATTTATTTCATATTCATCATCAAAATCAATTATTTTCATATACACATATGATACTCATTTATTTGGATTGACACATATACTTATATTTTTGTTGTGTTATGTTATACTTGATATGATATGTGATGATGTAGAGGATGGTTATGGGATGAACTACTTAGTCGACGCCATCAGAATATCCATACAGTAAGTCAGTCGATCGAGTATGAATTTGGGTTAGTGATTGATCCATTGATGGATTCATTATTAAGATATGACACAGTTAGGCTAGTTTGGTTGAGGATGTTCTTGGACGAAAGTTCACTACATTTGGATTAAGTAATCTATGTGGAAGAAGAAAAGCCCTTACAGTTAGAGTATATCGATATGGAGCATATCATGGAATCCTTCCTTAATAATCCACTATTATTTGTGATTTGTAATGATCATGTGATATAATATTTATATCAGAAATGCATGTATACATGCTTATGAAAAATAATTGGGTAAATTGCTAAAAAAAATCCCAAACTTTCACGAATTTTTCAATAGTAGCCAGATTTTCCAAAAGTAATAATTAAAGGTGCTAAGTTTCAATTTATTGTAATTTTAGCCTGTCGTTAAGTTGACTATTAGTATTAATGACGTAAAAGTCCAATTAGCAATTAATTCTAACATGTAGGAGCCAGATAAGCTTGACGGATAGACATGAATGATTTTTTCTATTAATAAATTTGAATTTGTAAATTTTTTTATGAAATTTAATTATTGAATAATAATAATTAATTAATTGTAGTAGCTAAATTTCTTTTCCCTTTGTCATCCGAAATACCTAAAAATGCATGAGCTCTTCGAAATCGAATCTTGGAATCCCTAAAACCCAAAATTTCTGTTCTTAGTTGACCCATGAATTTGTTCTTGGTATTGATGTTTATGAAGAATAAAGCCTCTATCTTAGTATTCTTATATGTGTAAAGATTGAATCTTGGTTGTTGTTTATGTTAGAAATGGCGGACTTTGACAACGAGTCAGGAGGGCATAATTAAAATAGCGAGTTATTGATGAGAGAGCAAGATAAATTCTTGACAGGATCATGAAGAAGGCTTTGTTAGCAAACACATAGATATTAAAGGATGCAAGGGAGACAGTGTAAGAGTTTATAAGCTTTATAATAGAAGACAACAACAAGAATGGTCACAAAGATTGTAAGAAAAACTCCCTTTATGATAATTATTAGAGGCCTTTTGTGACACCATATCGAAAGGTCAAACAAAGCAGCTCTTAAATGTCACACGAACATTATTTACTAAGAGATTGATGTAACATCCTCCACACTAGACTCGATTGTACATTTTCTTATACATTAAAACTAGATTAGCATGGTGGGATGGCTTCCTTGCCCAAAATAGTAAACTGCAAATTGCCTATGTATTCTCCTTTTTGTTGAAAATAGCAAACGATGTAGAGCAAGACAGTCAACGTAGAGAAGTGATAACAATTAGTGATGACCATCAAGAACAGCAAGCTATGAGTCACGACAACATCGAGCGATGACTACCGTGGAGAGTAAGAGGCGACGAGTGACCACAGTGTTATGTAATTTGTAGCTCTGGTAATTAGCCACAGTAAAATTGGCTTAGTTGGTGAATTAGGTATAGGTAAATAATCGGTTAGAGGTTGTTAAAGTTTTGGTTGTTCTTATCACCTCTCATTCATTTTAAACCTCCACCATTGGATTCTTATATAAGAACAGTGGCTACCACTGAGATTGGTTATGAAAATACACATATAGATTGTTTGGTTCTCTACTTCTCCCTATTTCTTTCTCTATTTCAAAATTTCCCTTAACATTGGTATCAGAGATCGATTCTACCATGACAACTAGCAAGAAACAAGACTTTAAAGATCTTAAAAATTTGATTAAAGAAAACGACGAGAAGCAAAGTCGCACCATCGAAGAAGTTCAGGTTCAAAATAACAAAGCCATAGAGGAACTTAGAATGATGATAGTAGGTCTCACTTTATAACAGACTGAGATTGCTTCACAGTAGCAATAATAATGGCATTTTGGGAGTAAGTGTGGCCATTTTAACAATAGTTATTACATTAAGCTAGAGTTCCCACATTTTGATGGAGATAGATTAACAAATTGGCTTTATAAGGTTAAACAATTCTTCAAAATCGATAATACCCGGGAAGTCACTAAGGTGAAACTAGCATCTATTTAGTTGGAAGGCAAAGCACTTCATTGGTATAAAGCATTCTTAAAGACCAAAGATAGTTCTAGAGCGATTCCATGGGGAGAATTTATGGGGGCACTGTCGGCGAGGTTTAGAGAACATATTTTTGTCGATATAATATCTGAGATTAAGAAGCTGAAATAAGTGGGTTCTATACAACAATATCTGGAGGAATTTGACATCATGTTGAGTAAGACGGACTTGAGTTAATGGCAAGCAATTAGCCACTTCTTAGGTGGGTTGAAGGAGGAGATAGAAATGTCAGTCCGATTGTTTAATCCTACTTCCTTACAGGCGACATATGCACTGGCTAAAGTGCAAGAAGTATTATGGTACAAAAAAAGATTGTTGGATTAAAGAGGTCGAACCCTAAGTGGCGGGTTCGTCCTTCACCCATAGGGATAGTAGTAAGAACATTGGTTAACACCCATGATTATAGTAACTTGCATAGCCCTGTCTCACCTGGTTACAGCAATGCCACTTTTAAACCAACGAAAAGTCTAACCAATAAGGAAATGGAAGAGAAGAGGCAACGAGGCCTCTATTTTTGTTGTGATGAATGATTTGTCCCTAGACCTAAGTGCAGGAAGAAGCAATTGTTTATGCTTACTATAGAGGGAGATGATATGGAAGAGGTGGAAGGTTTTGCAGAGGAGGTCATTGAGTAAATGCAGACAAAAGACTTAGTACCACCTCAATTATTAGTCCATGCCCTCAATGGTACCGGCAACTTTCAAACCATGTGAATCAAGGGACATGTAGGTACTAAAACCTTATTTCTCTTGATAGATCTGGGTAGCACACAACTTTTTATATGCTAAAGTGGCTAAGTAGTTAAGTTGCATCTTGGAACCTATACCTGAGCTTAAGGTTTCGACAATTAATGGTAATACGCTAAGCTGCAAAGATATTTGTAGAGCTTTTGACTGGAGCATATAAGGCTATAAGGGAAGGGCTGACTTTCTTATGCTTCCTCTAGACAATTACAATGTGGTGTTAGGTATACAATGGCTCACTGAATTGGGGGACGTAATGTTTAATTTTAGGCAGTTGTAGATGAGGTTCAAAAGGGACAATCAATAATATATCCTTAAGGGGGAAGCAGATAGCCAGTTTCAATTGGTGTCCAGTGATGGCATGAAGAGATTATTGAATAAGAGTACATAACTTTCATTGACTCGGTGCTATGCTATAACTCTACAATGGCCTCTTATCTCTAATCATTCCTTGGAAATTGATATATCAGTAGTGATCAGCAACCTACCACAGTTGATTGCTAAAGTCTTTTTAGAGTTTGCTGAATTTTTCCAAGTACCTAAAGGCTTACCTCCACACAGATCCTATGATTATAGAATCCAGTTAAAAGAGGGTTCACAACCAGTTTGTCTCATGCTTTTCCGCTATGGTGCTCTCTAGAAAGATTTCATTGAAGGCATGACACAGGAATTATTAGATGCAGGAGTCATCCAAGTGAGTACATCCCCTTTTTCCTCTCCAGTGATTCTTGTTAAAAAGAAAAACAATAGCTAGAGGTTGTGTATCGATTATTGTAGCCTTAATAATATGACTATTAAAAACAAATTTCCAATTCCTATAATAAAAGAACTGTTAGAGGAATTGTAGGGGGCTGTCATCTTCTCCAAACTGGACTTGAGGTCTAGTTATCATCAAATTCGGATGCATTCAAATGATATTCACAAGACATATTTTAGAACCTATGTTAGACATTTTGAATTTCTAATAATGCCATTTAGCCTTACTAACGCACCATCAACCTTCCAAAGTCTTATGAATGAGGTCTTTAAGTCACAACTAAGGAAATTTGTTTTAGTTTTTTAATGATATTCTTGTATATCACCATAATGTTTATTAACATGCTAGTCACTTATCTACAATTTTCCAAATGTTATTACAACATCATTTATTTGTTAAACTCAACAAGTGCAGTTTTACAGTCCCTTTAGTGGAATACCTAGGCCATGTTATCGCTCACATTGGAGTGGCAATCGATCTAAATAAGGTGCAAGCCATTCATAATTTCCCTCCTCCACAGTCATTAAAGCATCTTAAAGGATTTTTGGGAATAGTAGGTTATTACAGACATTTTATTAAAAATTTTGCTTAGCTTTCCTATCCTCTTGATCACTTACTCCGGAAAGAAGTGAAATTCCATTGGACTCATGACACTCAGCAAGCTTTTGATAAGTTGAAATAGGATCTCACCACAGCTTTAGTCTTAGCGCTACCTGACTTCCACCAAAGTTTCATTATAGAGACAGATGCTTCTGGGTTGAGAATTGGAGCTTTCTTACTGGAAAATGGCCATCCTATTGCCTACTTTAGTAAAATGCTTTCCCTTCTCCATCAAGCTTTGCCAGCTTATGATTGAGAGTTATTTGCTATCTTGTTTGCTATCAAGAAATGGGAGCAATATCTAATGGGTCGCCATTTTATAATCAAGATCGGCCATTAATCACTAAAGTTCTTAATTGACCAGAAACTCACCACACCATTTGATGGACTTCACCACTAAACTTCAACTATGATTTATCCAGAATTCCCTCTTTGGATGTTTTATTACATGCATTATCTTCTATCTTTACAGACTTGATGGATCACATATGCAGCTTATGGCAACACGATCAACACCTTCACAGCATCATTGATCTTCTACAAAAAGGCATATCATTTTCCCATTATTCTTGGCTACATAATCAGCTTAGGTGTAAGGGCAAGTTGGTGGTGGGACAGGACTCTATTCTTCGCCAACGCCTGCTACACCATTTCCATAGTAGTGGCTTGGGGGGACACTCCGGAATGCATGCTACTTACCAATGTTTGGCTACTATGGTGTATTGGAAGGGCCTTTGAAAGGAAGTTTGTGAATTCATTTGCCAATGTAACACTTGCCAACGTTATAAATTAGAAACAATTGCCTCCCCTGATCTCCTTCAACCACTTTAGATTGCAAGTCTATCTTTAGTGACATAACTATGGACTTCATTGAAGGCCTTCCTAAGTCCAATGGTAAGAATGCCATCTTGGTAGTGGTTGACCGTCTCACCAAGTATGCACATTTCCTTCCCTTAGCTCACCCATATACAGTTGTTGTTGTTGCTAAATCCTTCTTAGATAATGTTTATAAGTTGTATGGCCTTCCATCCACTACCATCAGTGATCGAGATCCTGTCTTTATAAGCACATTTTGGAAGGAGTTCTTCAAACTATAGGGAGTAGACTTGCGACCTTCATCTTCTTACCACCCTAAGACTGACGACCAGTCTGAAGTTATCAACAGATGCTTGGAGTCATATCTACGTTGTATGTCTGGCCACTTACCTAAAAGTTGGAGCTCATGGCTGTCTTTAGCATAATTATGGTACAATACCTCATATTATAAATCCATTTGCCTCACTCCTATTCAGGCACTATATGGAATCCCACCTCCAGTTCATTTTCCATATTTTCCCAAGGATTCTTCCGTAGCTACTATTGATATCCTTCTGCAAGATAGGGAAATTGCCCTCAAACTACTACAACATCACTTATCCAAAGCTCAACATCGCATGTCGACTTAAGCTAACCAACATTGGACTGACTGTTCCTTCGACATTTGGGACATGGTCTACTTAAAACCTTAACCTTATCTTCAGAGCTCGCTATTGGCTAGAGAAGTTGCTAAGTTAGCTACCAAATTCTTTGGTCCCTACAAGGTCATTAACAACATTGGGACAGTTGCCTACAAGCTAAACCTCTAATCAACATCAGTAATTCATCCGGTCTTTCACTTCTTTCAACTAAAAAAGGCGTTTTCAATTACTTAAGTCGCTGCGAGTCTTCTGCCCTCAGGTCTCCTGATATCCCCATTGAAACTGCTAAAGATAAGAGAATAGTTAAGTGAGGGAACACCGCTGCAACTCAATGGCTAGTCTAAAGGGCGAATTCCTCTTCGGCAGATGCCACTTGGGAGTTTGCTCATGATCTCCAACTTTGTTTTCCAGACTTTCCCTTGAGGACAAGGGCTCTTAATGGGGGGTTGATGTTAAGTAATTTGTATCTCCAGTAATTAGCCACATTAAAATTGGCTTAGTTGGTGAATTTGGTATAGGTAAATAATTAGTTAGAGGTTGTTAAAGTTGTGGTTGTTGCTTACTACCTCTCATTCATTTAAAACCTCCACCTTTGGATTCTTCTACAAGAACAGTGGCTACCACTGAGATTGGATATGAAAATACACATACAGATTGTTTGATTCTCTTCTTCTCGCTATTTCTTTCTCTATTTCAAATTTTCCCTTAACACACAATTACAGGTGAAGATCGACCATAGCTAGTTTGCGTTAATTAGGGATTTGAGGCCCAGGTATTTTCGAGATTTCAAGAATCTGTTAAAAGAGTTTATGCTTGTAGTTTTAAGGATTTCGGATGAAAATAGGAAAAAAGAAATTTAACCATTATAATTAACTAATTATTATAATCCAATAATTAAATTTCTTAAATTTTTTTACTAATGTCAAATTTATTTACAATAAAAACCATTCATGTCCACCTGTCAAACTTACCTGTCACCTACACGTCAGATTTAACTGTTTATTGGACTATCATGCCATCAATACTAACAGTCAATTTAACAGCAGGCTAAATTTTAAACAAATTGAAACTTAACACATTTAATTGTTAGTTTTTGAAAACCTGGCTACTATTGAAAAATTCGTGAAAGTTTGGGATCAATTTGCTCAAAATATATATGTTATTTGAAATCATTATATGCATAACATAACAATGGTGTTAATTCACTTAGTGAAGTTTGATTTCGCTTTTCTATTTTTTTCAAGATCCTTATGTTCAGATCTTTAGTGACATGGTATTTCACCGGTTTTCTTTTTCTTTGGCAATTTGATGTATGTTTTGACATTTTAATGACCTTTAACTTTAAATCGCGTTAGTCTTGTATTTGTTGAATTTCTCTTATATTAACTACCTTAGAATTGTACCATTATTATAGATTTGATATTGTTGGACCGTCTGACTATTATGAATATGAGTTTGCTTGTTTTAAAAATCTTATCTTTATTGTTGGTTTATAGAATTGATGGCATTTTAGGTTTGTTAAGGATCCAATAAACCTTAAGTTCACTGTTGCTTTAGCGTCCGTTAAAGATAGAGTTGTGACAGCTTATATATAGGTCAATGTTCATTAATATAAGGTGAAACCAATATCATTCACCGATATAGAATTTCTTATGAATTATAAACATTTATTAATATGTAACCTAAAAGTATTATATTCATCGATCTAATTCCAACTCTAGACTAATAACAACATAATAGTAGCAAGAGAAATTGGAAATTTTGATGTACATACAAGCCAAAAATGTTAGATAAGCCAGCCTCTTATGACTTATGTATTGAATGTTAAAAAAAGCCCGGAGCCTAGGACTTAAAATTTGAGCATAAATTAGATCGTTGTTACTTGGCTAACAAATTCTGTTAAGCTGCCGTAATGGACGCCACATCGTCCGCAACAGATCAAATATGATTTTGATTGGGTGATTAAGGCTAATATTAAATATGAATGTTTTATTGATTAAAAAAAAAGAAAAGAGATATGAAACCATTAAATCTCCGTGACAAATCAACCACGTCATGGCGGCTTTCAAGGTTGACAGCGGCGGCCTGTTTATGTTTCTTCTGACGTGTATAGTCCTGGACCATTGTCTACGAAACGAGACTTTGAGGTTGTCCTGAGTGTCAGATCGATGCCAACTTCTTCTTTAGCAAGTGTTAAACATTTGATCGACACCAATCAATTTGGAGGACACGTATTTCAGGCAATGCTCATCAAGAGCTCAAAAGACACGAACAGAGAATACGAGGCAAAAATCCATTATAATAACAAAACTAAGAGAAAGTTTGACATTGATGTTAGTTCTAATTTTTTATTGTGATAAGCGTATATTTGTATTAAAGTGTATTTTTATTAATTTTTGTATTATTTTTAAAATTTTTATACTATATTAACATGTTATTTTTTAAAAATTTTATATTATTTTTTTAATTTTTATATTTTAAAAAAATAAAAAACGAAAATAAAACCAAGCAATGGACTGTGTTTTCCTGTCATGCTAAGTCAGAAAAGGGTACAAAAAATTCAAGGACAAGGCTAACGAGCAATACATGTACATTGTCTCATCCATGTCTCATCCATGGAAAGCTTTATATTATCAAAATCATTAAGATTCTAAAATGGCTGATCTAAAAAATTCATATAAAAATCTGGAGCAATTCCCTCTTAGGGGCAAGGGAAAATGTACTTGTGCTCATCATGGTCTTATTCCAACAAATCTGTCAACAAGTAGGTAATATCATAACAATTATCATAATGTACTTGTGCAAGATCTTTGGCAGCAAAGAGCAACAAATTGGTACAGATCATAATCCAATCTATAGGCAACAAATTGGTATTGTATTAGCATCCCTATCAAGCCCTTCATCTTCTCAAATTCCAAAATTGTGTAGATCATAGAACATCGATTTCTATCAGAAGCCTTGCTGTGCACACTGAGGCACATAAACATTTTCATACACTAGATCATGGCAATGGCTTTAGTCGGGAGTTATAAAGAAAGCACTATACAACAGGATCAACTATGAATCCTTCTGCAAAATTCTGCCTCAAATCCCTCACTGTAGGCAGAATGGAGCAGATAACAAGGAAACGCCTATGTTCAACCCCTTCTTTTTCGCTTCTCTCTCTTGGCTTCTGCCAGTTCTTTCTTAGAAGCATGGTAGGAATGTCTTCTGGGAGATTCCCTGCTCTTATGCCTATGATGTTTCGAGTGTTTTCTATGATTCCTCCTCTTTTCTCGAGACAAATGTTTCTCTCTTCCCTTCGATCTCGAGTGGTAGCCCTCCCGATTACCACTAGAAGAATCACTATATGAATCAGTAATTTTAGATCTATGTTGCCTATATCTTTTCCCATCCCTTTCATCTTCTGATGATGAATTGTCACTCCAATTCTGATGTCGACTAGGGGACGATTTAGCTTTCTTTTCCTTCTCTATTGTCCCGTTAGTACCAAGTTTATCGGGCATATTATCAGAAGGTGAAGGCTGCCTATATCTGCTGCTACAATCCGGTGCATTACTGTGAATAGTTTTATCCTGTCGGGAAATTTCCTCCATAATTTCCTGGCGGGCAAAACCCACTTGGTTTGATGAAGTTTTACCACAGACATTAGGGGAGGAAGGTGACTGATTTTCATCTGGCAAGATATTCGTATCTCCAGCATTGGTGATAGCAGTTTCTTTCTGCAGGGTTGAAGTCTTGGTTTTATTTATCCCAAAGGGCACATCAGGAGGAACTTCTAGGCCTAATTCTTTGCCGAGTGATTCTAAAAAGTCACCTGTTATCAAGCGATTTAGTGCTGTTTCTGCCACTTCAACCTTCTTTTCTGGATTGCCCACTTTGTTCACATTAGGAGCCTCAATCTCATTATCAGAATCATCAGAGAAAATGGCCTGTAAGATAATTAAGAACATTAGAAAATGTGAGAAGATACGAGCTCTACTATCCCCGAAGAAATTTTCAGTGCAAGCACGATGAAAGAATTCAAGGTATTGGCAGTTTAAACCATGTCAATGTCTACCGGAATTAAATGAACATGAAATTCCAAGAGAGTAATGGTAGAGAAAATTGGTCTGAGCCACATAGGGGTATCTAGATCTATACTGAAAAATTGGTAAATGAGAGATGGTCTCTAGCATATCTTCAGGGAACAGGCTTTAACACCGGTGTGTATTTTCATTATGCAGTTGCTGTGGAGAAGTTTAAAATAAATTAACATTTAAAAGTGATGCAATCAACAATCGGATACACACTTTAACATATCAATTGACCAAACAAATATATTCAACAAAGTCAATACCTTGTAGAGATCAACTGGCCTCTCCACATTCTCAACTTCAACTTCTTCATTGTCTCTATTATCTACATCTTTGTTTGTTTCACGAGTACCAAACTGAGGAACAGAAAGTTCTGCTTTATTTGCACTAACATTTTCTCCAACTATTGTAGATTTGACAGAATCTGATGTGAATATCAGAGAATCGATCTTGCTTCTGGCTCGCCGAGGTGGCGGCGGCTGCGTATTAGACCTTTTGAGTTAAAATAACATACAACATGAAAAAGTACAACAGCTTACAGCACTAATTACCTCCTTCCCACACACCTCTACAACAGAACGCTACCCACAATCCCCACCAAGAAAAAGATCCCCTTTATGAGAGGGCAATCCACCAAAGTAAACTCAGAGAAAGGAAAATGAATAAAGCAAATATTTTAAAAAAAAATGAAGCATTCTTATTAAAGTAGAGGTAAAGTAATTCAACATTGGAAATCTAGTCCTAGTTTTCTCAAAGCAATAGGAGGAATTTTACTAAAATGAAGTTTCCTACTTTTCTTGAAAAGATTCTTCCACCAAAAAATAATAATAATAAAATTGCCACTTAACTCTGATCCCAGGTGAGCAATCTAATCATACAACTAGATAACATTAAAACATAATCCTGGGATGGGAATAAGGAAATAGCTTCAGGCTTTTTTTAATTTTCCCAATATGTGTGTACATCTGTTTCTACATAATATAGGCAAGAATAAGCAGACAAATTTTTAGTAATCAAATTTTATTTACTCAATTCAACCTCTTTCAATTTCATAAGATATTGTCCAACACTCACGCCTAAAGGTTTACATCAGTAACTTACTGTTCTAGTATGAACTTTCTCTTGTAGGTATTTTGACAATCTCAATATCTGAGACCTGTACGAACTAAGATCACCTGAAAAAACTCGGCTATCCCTTTGAAGGGAGTTTTGTATGCTTAGTTGAAATTTCATTCACTATCTGGATTCTTCTACTAAATTTGCATATTTCCCTATTTATAGCATTTGAAATGACACAGGGAGTACATCTGTTACTATGACTGGTTTGCCTTGATTTGTCAAAAAAATAAAAATGAAAAAACTTAATTCAATACTTAAAGCAAGTTGGATGCTTACTCAGCCTTTTATAATATGTATGGAATTAGCAACAAAACCTCATTAGAAAAGAAGACAATAAGTTCCCACCAACTCTTATGAGTCAAAAAGCAGAAATATTAATTTCCAACAAAAAAAAAAAAAAGCAGAAACTCTAAACCAATGATAATATAGTACCTTTCCCATAAAAGGGTCAATTAGATCAAATCGTTTGCACAAGATAGATGACGGGCGCCATGGAAATTCTTCTCTTCTGGGACAAGTTGTCTTTTTTGATAGATCTTCACCTTGAGTATTTTTCCCTTGCTATTTCAGAAATTTTAGGTTAGACTAATCAGTTAGAAATGACAGCCATGAAAAATATAACTAACTACTCCTGCTACATACCACTAATCCACCAGAAGTGAATTGCAAGCTTTCACTGGCTGAATATTCCACAAATTGCTGACTAAAAAGATTATTGCCTTTGCTCCATTTCCCTTTTTCTATTGCTTCAGCTGCAGCTTCAAAGTCTAATCTCTCACGTGCACGAACTGCTTCCGACATAAGGCCAACTCCACCAGAATCTGTAGACCGAAGCCCTCCTTGATATTTATCCTTCAGAAACCTCTCAAATCTTTCTTGCTTTGCAGGATCATGTTTAAAAGGTTTTGTTTCTTCAGGCAACTTACTCTGCATACACTGAGTGTTTTACAAGTAAAGCAAGAGCAGAAGATAAAAATTTATAACAGAAAAATACTGAACAACTTACAAAAGATAAAAATTTATAACAGCAAAATACTGAACAACTTACAAAAGTTGAGGGCTCTGTGAATGTATCAGAAAGATTAAATTGGAGATTAACATTTGAAGAAGCAAGAGGCGTGCTCAAGTCCTTTGAGCTTCTTTCTAAAGGCCTTTCCCCTAACATTTGGCCACGGCTCTCTGCATTCATTTTCTCTGGAGATAACTTCCCATCTAAAGAAGGCCTCCGTTGATTGATATGTTTTTGTCTTTCCTCCCACAATTTCCTTATGTAATACTGATGACCATTTCCTCCGCTAAGGAAACTGAATAGTGGATTTGACTTATTTTTCTCCCTAGAAAGGTCCTCATATAGTTTGCCACATCGAGCAACTAAAGTTGCGACTCCCTCAATTAAAATTTTCTGATTATTATCCTCAGGAGGAGGAACCTCAGGTGGTGGTGGAAAGCCTTGCTGGTTTCCAATCTCAAGAGGAGCTTCAAACTTATGGTGGGGCACAAAATCCTTGGGAATTACTGGTGGATCAAATCTGAACGATGGTCAAAAACAAGAATCAAAAGTTATTTTGCAGGCAACCAAAGGCAGGGTGGAGAGATGGAAATTTAGTAACATGTAATCCCTACTACTCCCTAGAATACATGAATCAACACTGAAAAATTATGATTTACAAATTGCAGATTCTCCTAGTCTATAAATTGGCACATTGTTTGTCCAATAGTACTATTAATCCATCATGTCAACTATAATATCCTTTGAGCAATCATAAAAGTATAGTTAATAACGTTTATCTAATAAGACAATGATTTCCCAATCACCTCTCCAGTATGAAGTCAGGAGTTGATGCAACTCGGAAACCAGGCAGAACGCCATCCTCTTTCCAGATCAATTTTTTCGTGTGGTCCATGCTAGGCTCTTCATCTTCTTGGACATCAGTATCTTCAAGGTCATAAGCTGATGAAAAGCTGGGATTAGCGAGTACTGACCCCTTTTATTAGAAGATCAGACATATGAGGACAATAGTTAATTAAGAAAGAAAAACATGAATATTATATCTACTTCCACTTCAAAAAGGTGAAAGAAGATTGTAGCACTAACATTGTATACTTCCTAATGAGCTAATGGGTGGCAACTTGTATAACGAACATACTTCCTACCTTTTTCATCGCTTTTTTTTAAATGATAGTTTTTAGTGCATAGCAGTTTAGTCATTACTAACTGACCACAACATTTGGAAGTGTCAAACATCACCACCCTTACCATAGTGAGTGATGTTCCTTTATAATTACTTCTATAACCTTTTGTCTTTGGAGAATTTTAGAAGTAAAGAATAACAACAAAACCATGAATGTTGACATTATCTTTTGTTCTCTTAAGAAATAGAGTAAGCAACATTCCCTAGACCAATAAGAGTTTCTCTCTCATCACATCTGACAAGGCAGGCACATAACAATAGTAAAATGCAATAACATCAGAGATACACGAACCTGTGGTATAAATATCCTCATCTTCAGCATCATATTCTTCGAGCGCTCCAATTCCAAAACCAGGAGCAGCCTTTCCTGCTGATGATTTAAATGATAAATAGAATTAATCTCAAGATAAGTTGTTCAAATCCATGCAAAAAGGAAGTCAAATTGGTAAAGAAGACCAAAATATTACAGAGAAATAGAAGCATAAAACACAGACTTGTCATATAAAACAACTCACATTTCAAACCAAATAGACTATCTTTTATTGATAAAACTTTTCTATCCCCGGTCTCCTTCCCTGATACACGTGATCTTTTCTTTTCTGGAAAAAAACAGCACCTAATTTCAGGGAGAATCAAACAAAGAAAGATAAAAGAAAACAGATATAACACATTCCATTAAAAACCACAAACCTCTAAACTCAGGTGCATATTTATAGGGATCATACCCCAGACCATACATGTCCTGCTTAGGGTTAAGCACATAAACCTGCAGTTGAAAGAAATTTAGTAAGCCTGTTAATATTGTAAATGCTATAAAAAATTTCTTAAGTATCTAATCCATTACAGAAGACAAATATAAAAGTTTAGCCATATAAGATGCCATAATATAGAATCACGACATTCCTACACCCAGCTATTTTTTTCTCAAGTATAAATCACGTAAGGTGTTTAATAGAGAGATAAGGCTATATGCAAACAAAATGAACTGAAATTTTCACTCAGCACTTGATTCTAGTAAAATGCCAACAACTCATGTAGGCAGTAATTTACCAGGACCTACCCCACATATCAACCAGTATAACCCACGTAACCCATTCCAACCCCACACAAATCTTTTTGTTAACCAAAAATGACATCAAGTTTGTGATACAGGAACCAAAATTCACCAGGGACATCAGATTTCCATACAGTCAGCCAAACCTCTCTCTATTCTTCCTGAGTTGGCTAAAATTTATGGTTATGGGCTGGGCGCAGGTCTAATGTAACATGATATGATTACAGAGTGGTTTTGGACCAACTCCTATGCTAGTCCAATGTGAACTTGGACAGTTACTGTAGCAACAACGATAATGAGAAGAACAAAATTAGAAAGTTCTGAAAGATTCAAGGCCTAACCAACACAAGAAAAAAAAAGTAAAATAACATATCAGAACAATAAGAAAAGATTCTCACAGGAACGCTTCTAGAAGACTGAAGGTCATTATTGGCAGAATGAACTTCAAAATTTTCAAGGTCAATAGCACCAGACTCATCAGTAAACTGTCCTTTTGCATCATCAGAAGAAAATGCAAGCAGAGCTTTTCTAGCTTCTCTACGAGCATCTGCCAGACATGAAAAGATAAATATATGACCTTAAGTTAAAATTTTTGATGCAATCAACCAGTGGAATCTCAAATTCATACCCGTATTTCTAAACTCAAGCTTCCTAAGAAAATCTTCTTCGATGTAACTAAATATGACTACTATTGCAAATACATGAACCTTCAATAAAACCTAGATGCAGTTTTACCATATGGGTCCAGAACCCAAAAAAAAAAAAGAATTACCATAAAGCAAATTTGCACGAGAATCCTTAATTGAACGGCCATGTCTCCATCCCATCTTCAGTAGTAATTTTACACCTAATCAATCAGAAGCTGTGAGTTGAAAGTGCTTAACTTGTAGAAAAAAGTGTCCTAGTATAACATAATTATGGAGTCCAGACAAACCAATAGACTGTGTTGCCGGGAGAACTATTTCATCAGGAACAGGTCCAGGAATAACTGAATGCCTGGTAAACAAAGCAATAAAAAAATTTGGACTCTCATCAAGAAAGCTGCCAAAAGTAAAGTACTTCTTCATGTTAATGCTTGAACTTATTATGTATGAAAATAATAGTCAAGTACCCTTTGATGTGCAAAAGTAGAATTGGAATATACTCTAGAAAAGTCACAGCTACAGATTCTTTGGATTAAAGGGATATAAAAGCTGACAGCTCATTCATACAATACAAACAAGTTGCAGTTCTTACATACATTAACAAGTTTACAATTATGGTTAAATACATTGGGTGCCCTTGTGGCTTCACTTTTTTCATTGCAATCCTCATATTTACAAAACTATCACTTACGTCCCTTTGGTATTGTTTAGCTTGCACAAACCCTTTCGTTTCATTCCATCAATCTGTCCTTTATTTTTTGACCCAAAACACGCTATTAAAATGTTTAAGCCCTATTTAGTTGGGCTTTGTTTTTTAATTTTGGTTTCCTGTTTTTCTAGATACAAAAATCAATAAAAAAACACATTAATACAGTACAAAAATCCAAAAAAAAAAACAACAACCAATACACAAACACAATAACCACAACAAAAAACTATAACCTACAACCCAATTAAATATCCCCTTAAGTTCCAATATGATGTCATTTTTGGAGCCATGAATAGACAACAACCTGAGGGAGGTTGTGCGATAGTCAAACAATACTACAGAGAATCAAGTGATAGTTTTTAAAATATGAAGATTGAAATGAAAGAAGATCAAATTTGGAAGAGAATCCACCGTAAAAAACCCTTAGAGATATTATAACACAAATAACTGAACTATAAAGCTCAGTATGCACAAAATGTAACATAGCGATCTACACAGCATACCACAGCAAATCACTATAAAAGTAAAAATGGGTACACCAAGGATAAAATATAAGCCCACAGTAAGTTGGGTGATTGTACTTGTAATGTACAAAATGCTTTCCACATGAGTCTAATATCGTGAATCTGTTCTGTCATGCACAGGCTAATGAGTTAACAAAGTCTTAAAGAAGTGCAGAAAGGCACATTTTTCAAATGGCAATAATCATTTTCACAGCCTATAATAGTCAGTTTTCCAAATTAAGAAAAAGATAAACTTCAGCACAAAATCAATTAAAAGAAAAAAATAAGAGAGAAGTATCGGGTGTTGGTAGTCAACAGTGGACATCCCAAAATGTTCTAGCCTCATAACAGCAAATAAAGTACTGCTAGAACTGGGCATCCAGAATAGCACAACTGAATGCATAATTCAGAAGCTAAAGCATCGGCCATGCTTGAAAAAGGCTTGATACCGTGCAGTCATCATGAAACAGTAATTTTCTATAGAAATCATGTAACATCTAGGAACTCCTCCCACAAACAGAGTGGAAACATAAGAAAAAGGTCTAAATTTATCTTTAAAAGAAAAAAAACATGAAAAGCCAACAAATTGAGGTAGCATCACCATATACATGAAAAAATGGTGTGCTCCATGTAACGATAAAAATACTGAGAGGGTTATAAGCAATCATCAACAGGAAGCAGTTTATCACATAGTGTTTGGAAACCTGTTTTGTTGTTCTTTCTCAGCTTGTTTGCGTGCAACTTCTGCAGCTGTGAATCCAAATGTATCAAACTTTGATGATGTACCCAATGATCTACCTTCTAACTCCTACAAATGAAACAACAAATTAGAACAACAACAGAAACACTCCAGTAATCAGAATTCCATTCATTAGGAATGTAAGGGCATCATACTTTGTAACACCAAGTTGTAACACCAAGATTAGAAGTTGAAAAAGAAAGGGCCACCGAAGAAAACTCATTGACAACCATTCTAGCCAAAAGATACATATGAAGTTAGTTATGGCTCATATATTTTGAGAACTCATTCATGATGATCTATGTTAACTACCCCGGCCACAGAAATCTGATGACTAAGGCATCCAACTAGAAAATGGATATGGCATAATAAAGAAATTAATTAATAATTTCCAGCAATACTGGAGTGGCAACATAAGAGTTAAGTTTGCCGTAAAATATTTGGGCTCATCATTTATTCAATATGTGCTGCAGATTTTCATTTACAGCTAACAGGGTTATAAGACTGAATCCAAACACTAGAAAACATCACAAATCAGATTAAACCATACTGTTTTCTCATCTTCATCTAAGAAGTTGAAAATGCTCTGCATTTTAACTTCAGCTCTGTTTTTCCGAGAAGATGTGAATGATGAGGGAGTCCAACCTGCAGCAAGTTTCAAACATATTAATCCACAAGCACCCAATCAGAAGTTTATTACCATGAGAAGCAATCTCAAATATCCATGAAAACCATACCCTCCTTTGACCCCACTGTATTATAATAACCAGCAGAATATCCACCAGTAAATGCTCCATGGAATCTTCTGCGTCCTTCTTCATCTCTTACCTGCAAAAAGCATATCCAGAAACGAATTATAACTGAAAAACCAAATATAGAGAAATCTAAATGGTGAGGAAACAAATCACAGCCTCTCAATCACACCGAAGTTAAGCAGCCAAACTATTAAATCAGGTCAAATGAGCTCATATTCCTGCCGCTTCTTACACTATAAACTTTAACTTCTATAATAATTACACATCATCAGGTTCAGTCATGTAGCTCTGTAATCAACTTATGCAAGCCCCTTCAGTTTCTTAGCAACCCAACAGAGACGAAAATGAAAAGGAAAGGAATCAAGTATAATACCTCTTGCTTCCAAGACGGAAGAGTCCGCAGGTGACCAGACGCCTCGGCGACAGCTTTCTTCTTGCGGCTGGTGAGCTCTTCCTCACGCTCTATTGGTGTACCGTAGAACACGTAATCGTCTTCGTCGGAGTCCATTTTTTATGTGAACGAAAAATCAAAGCAGATAGAAGATTGAAATTTTATGATTTTGAGGTGAATTTGGTCGCGGAGAAGAGGGAAGCTCTTCGTGTCTCCGCTGGGGGTAGAATACAGAGGCACAAGCTTGAGAAAGGCGAGTGATAAACGACATGACGTTGGGTTTGGAAAAATACTTTCTTTCTTTTTTCTTTTTTTAAAAATTTTGTGTTATTTATTATTAGGGAAACTTGTATAATCATAAAATTAGCAGAAAAAGACCTGTTAAATTAAAGTGGATAATAGATCTAACCAATTTCACTCACCCTTCGCTGCGGCGCACTGCACCAACACACCCAACATGCTAGGTGACATACACGCGCCAAATAAGCCTGTGAGGTAGAGAAATAGTAAATGGGCTAATTATCTCTTGAATGGAATTATCGCCTGCGAGCGGGACTTGGGTTTGTTAATGTCAAACACAAAACCCAATCATCGACACCGCTTTTCTGATAAAATCCATATTAAATACATGCTATCATCAACCATGCCCTATCCCAGCCTCTTCCGATTCGATCGCTCACCCTACGACTACGATTTTCAATCGATTTACTCGTTTTCTGCTCACGCGAGCTCTCGCGATCTAAATCCCGCCAGCGATTCTCACTCGGTGAATCAATTCTTTCCTAAACTTTGTCTTTGCTGACCATGTTTGAGGTCTGATGCTTTTGTTGTATTTGATTACACATGTATATATTAGTTCTTTTCCTTAATATTGATTTCAGGTTTCGAAAGTTGAAGATGGAACCGATGGATATTGTGGGTAAATCGAAAGAGGATGCTTCTCTTCCTAAAGGTATTTTTTCCCTAAAAATTCTTACTTTTATGTGTATTTTCTAAAATTTTTTTGAGCTATTAATTGTGATGTCTGTTTCTGCTGAAATTTGGAAGATTGAAGAATCTCGGCGAACTAATGAATTAGTGATTCTACTTTGGATCTGTACTGGTTATTTAAATTGTTGAATGGATTCACATGCTTGATTTACATTTTCACTGTACTTGTATGGATATTCTTGGCCTTTGTAATCTAGCCACTTCGTTCGTATTCTATTTTGTTGTCGTTTTACTTTCTTTGATATTGACTTTTGAAAGGCCAGATGCACAGTTTACACCAACAGAGTCTTGAGTAATGGACCTACACCATCTCCATAGTCTGACAATGCATATGATTCTGTATTTGTGCTTAGAAGTTGAAACATTAGTGATTTGTGTTTAACCCTGTAGATAAAGTTGGAATAAGTTTGCAGGTTTGTGGCATGCCTGAGACTGAAGTTGCGGGTAGTTAGTTCAGGGTTTATGAAATTGCACTCTCATGGGTGGCAATGGGCATTGTGCTGTTGGAACAGGCTGTAGCCATAGCACTTTAAATTATACTAGTATTGGTTGTGCACTGTGTTTGATGCTTAAGCTTAACTGTACACCAAACAGTATTACTATTTTGTATCATTGGTTGCTTATTGGAAACTATGCTGAATATGTTCTACAGCAACTATGACTAAAATTATTAAAGAGATGTTGCCACCAGATGTTCGCGTTGCAAGAGATGCTCAGGATCTTTTGATTGAATGTTGTGTAGGTGAGGTACTTCTGTTATAATTTATGACATTTCTATCTTACTCTAGTTTTCTGTTTTATTATAAAATCCGATGTTATCTTCTTTATGGTTGGTAATTTATCAATGCTCGTACAATGGGTTGAGTACGGTTAAAAGGTTTTGCTTTTTTTGTACATGTAACAATGTCTCTCTATTTCATTGGGTGAAAGATAGAGTGAGGCCAATAGAAAGGAATATTGAATGAATGCATTTTTGTGCTTCTGTAACTGATATTGTACTGTGCTATTTGCTAATCATGAACCAGAGCCCACTTGTTGCAATTGTTTATGACCTGAGAAAAATTAACCCATTTTTATCTAGTTCTGGCTGTAACTCAAGCTTACTAGTTACAGAATCTAGCCAGTCATTTTCGTCTGAGTCTGCTCTGTGTCTTTGTTATACTTCCCATTCTCACTGATTGCTATTTTGTCACATTCGTGCAAACAATGTCATGATGCATTTTATGGAGGTAAAATAGCTCTCCAGTATTGTTATTCTGAAACCCATGGTGTAAACTTGAAGTGTCTTTCATTGTTGCTTGATGATCAATTTCAGTTCTCTTTTATGGCAAAGAATTCAATGGTTCTTGCTATTTGTTGGCAACTTATCTTACTAATAGTATTAAAACAAAATTTATTTTGTTTCAGAATTCATAAACCTCGTATCATCAGAGTCCAATGAAGTGTGCAGCAAAGAGGACAAGCGTACAATTGCCCCTGAGCATGTATTGAAGGCTTTAGATGTATTTGATCTCCTGCTTCAGTTTTTTTTTTTCCGCTCCTGTTGGATTTATGTTGTGTTGGACACTTAATTTCCATATTACTTGAAATTTACATCGTGAGACTAGCTACTCACAGGCCAATTCTTCAGATTCAATATATTTTAGATTTTGTATGGACACGGGTAACTGATGCATGAGAATGGTCATGCTATCCATGCTTTACTTTTGTTTGGTATGATTCGATGTCTACCCATCTGATACTTAAGTCACAGGACAAAGTTAAAATTCATGTTGAGATCGTAGTGGTCATATTCATCATCTTTGTAGTTGCATAATTTCTTTGGTAAATTGATGTCTAGGGAGATGGCAATACATCCCCATTAATCATCATCTAAAGTTTGTTAGATGCATGTGTCCTTGTATTTTAAGGACATTTAATCCTGACAAATATTAATTTAGTATCAACTGCAATACTTTTTTTTGTCAAATTTAGTACACTGTGATGCTTTCTCATGAAATCAGAAGCCTCGACTTTCCATGTTCATCTCATTGTCATATAATTTTTTTTTTTTTAATAACATTGTCAGATAAAGTTACTATTTTTCAATCCACAAGTAGCTCAACCAATGATAAATATGGGGACTTGTTTTTGATATGATATGTGTTGATACTTTTAAAGAAGCCAAATTTGCAGCAATTCATGGCACATGTGCATGTGACTGCCTATTAGAAATTGAGATTAACCACTCTGTTTTATTGTTTTTGATTCAACTATTTACTTGTGTGTATCTGCATCTTTGGACTGATTTTGAATTTGATAAATCAGGTTCTTGGATTTGGAGAGTACATTGAGGAGGTTTATTCTGCATATGAACACCACAGGCTTGAGACTATGGTAACTCTAAAAAGTTTATTAATGGCCTTGTGCATTTTTGTGCTACAAGAGATTAGTAAATGGATGACAGCATCTCATTACAATTGGAATGTGCCTCATTTATATATGGCTAATTGGAATAATGAAATAGCTATTGATGCTTGGTTTCTGCTTTTATGTTTTTCATTGTTAATTTTCAAGCGGTCCAGAGATTGACCTCTTGGAGAGTTGATGCAAATTTGAATGTAAACTAAAATGAGCTTCTTATGATTTTTGTGGCTGCCTTCCAGCAGGACTCTTTGAGAGGTGCTAAATGGAATAATGGAGCGGAAATGACAGAGGAAGAAGCAGCAGCAGAGCAGCAGCGGATGTTTGCTGAGGCGCGTGCGAGGATGAATGGTGAGACTATTCCCCCTAAGCAGGAGCCAGAGACTAACGAAAGTTTAGAGAGCTAACCTTTTAGAGCCACAATAAAATATGATTTTAGAAGTGATAGGCAAACATCCCTTGTATTTTCCTTTTTGTGTCTCTAACCTCCGGTTTCTTAGATGATGTACAAAAGTTATTGGCGAATGCAGTCGCACTTCAGTTCGTATTTTATGCTGTGGATCGTTGTCAATATATGCTGTACAAAGCTAGTGCGAGTTTGTCTGATCCCTTGTTATAAGTTAGAACACTATTTACACCATTGAAACGTCAACTTAATCAAAAAATCATTATCACTCTTTCTGTGTGTCCATTGCAAATTTTGCTTGGCCTGTTTTTTTTGTTTTTGTTTTTATGGTAATTGATCCGAAGACAAACAATTAATGCCGTGTTGTTCGTACTATTGTATTCTCCAGACACACTGCTCTAATAATTCAGGTTTCTTAGCAGCGTGACATCATTGACGTCCTAAATTCCTTTTTATTCTGATGAAATCATGCGAAAGAAATGGGGTAGCCATAGAAACGAAGAGGAGAGGTGTCAGTTGGGAAAGCAGGTGAAATGTGGACTATTCATCCGATTTACTCTGTTGGACCCAACAAAAAACCCTGCAAGTCCTTGATGCACTGGGCAGGCGTTGTGATGTAAGCATGTCTAAACGTGAAAGGCGACGGCTTTGGCTTCGTGTTGGGTTGTAACCTATATAGTTGCTCTACAATGCTTCTGTCTAGTGCTCCTTCTATAGGGTGTTCAAGTCAAAACTGAAAATGAGACAGTCAAGCTAAATCCGTCTCTCCTTGTCCCCACCAAGAAAGTGAAATCACAAACCTATTGTCCCCTTAAGATTCCTTTCTTTTCTTTTCTTTTCTTTTTCTTTTTTTCTTTTTTTCTTTTTCTTTCAAAATCTCTCTGTCTCCGAGACCTTTGTACATCAGATTGGTGGGGTAGAATGTGTTTCTTTGTCAGGACTCTCTCCGTCACTACTATAATACCAAAGGGCTTGAAACAAAGAATAAAACTTGAAGCCCCACAATCAATTAAAGATTAGAGCCGAGAATCTCTGTTTCACCCAACAAACACAGCAGCCACCGTCTGTCTATAAGGAGTAGTTGTTCTTATTAGCTTTACTCTGTCTATCTCACACACACACTCTCTCTCTCGCAGACGGACCCTTATGGCTAAAGCCTCTTCTCAAGATGACTCCTCCAAGAGACACTTCTCATGGACCAAAAAGGTTGGAACCGAGGACGATGAACAACCACCTCAAACCCTCAAGCCTCCATCAGACACCAACGAGGAAAACAAAATCGAAAATCCTAACAAAACCCATGTCCCTATCCAAACCCCAAAGAAGAAACTTCCTACTGTAGCCGTCGCCAGGCTTCGTTCGGTACTTGCAACCTTCGGTAGAAATCGAACAAACCTCCAGGTCGGGCTTGGACGTCGAGTTGTAGGAACTCTTTTTGGGTCTCGGCGAGGTCATGTTCATTTCGCATTTCAAAGAGATCCCACCTCGCCACCAGCTTTCCTCATTGAACTGGCCACCCCAATAAGCGGATTGGTTCGAGAAATGGCGACTGGGTTGGCGAGGATCGCGTTGGAGTGTGACAAACAAAAGGAAGAGGAAAAGAAAGGGGTGAGATTGCTGGAAGAGCCTATGTGGAGGACTTACTGCAACGGGAAGAAGAGTGGGTTCGCTACTAGAAAGGAATGTGGGCCTAAAGAGTGGAATGTGTTGAAAGCTGTGGAGCCTATTTCAATGGGTGCAGGTGTTCTGCCTGCGTCTGGACCTGATGGTGAACTCATGTACATGAGGGCTAAGTTTGAGAGGATTGTTGGGTCTAGAGATTCTGAGGCTTTCTACATGACCAATCCTGACAGCAATGGAGCACCTGAGCTTAGCATCTATTTGCTCAGAGTCTAGAGTCTTTTTTTTTTGTTTAAAGGAGAAATTAAGCTAGTGAGAATGGGGTAGCTCAGCTCCATGAAAATGGATGTGAAGTTTGAGGTTTGTTTTCATTTTCTCCTTTTGGGAAAAATTGGTGTTAATTGTATTTTAAGTTAGGTTTTAGGTGGAGTGGGGGACATACATTAGAAGAACACGATGAACAAGTGGGTGGGGTTATGAAGGTTTATATGTATAGTTATCTTCCATCTTCTTAGTAAGTGATGAAGCGAATGCATTATCATTTGATTTCTTCCATCTTCCTTCACTCTCACTTAGTTTTTTCTTTCATAGGCATGACAGGATCAGCATCTTTATGTTTCGTGGGATGGAATCCTCTTATCAAGCATGATTCACCATCTCATCTTAAATCATCATTTGTATTTGAATAATCTGTTATCATAAATCAATATCTTGGTTAATTTCTCTAGCTATTAACTAAAAAATTGGTTCATTTTAATCAAATGTGCTTCTACTCTACTTTGGGTACATTACTAAATTTTAATATATATACATAGTTAGTTTATAAATCTTTATTAACTAAATTAATATGTTTAAATATTAGGGATTGATTTAATTTATAAAAAATAAAATTTTTAACAAATTATCCATAATTTTCGTGATTTTCTTTTCTCCACATATCTTTCAAGATCTATGATGATATCTTGATTATTTTGGACCTATATCTAACAAATACTACCCTTCGTTTTCTTTTTTTTGTTTTTAATTTCAATTTCTATGTAAAAGTTGTAAACACTAAAAGCAAAAGGTGTAGTTGTGGTTCACCTTTAGGTCCAAAAAGAATTGTGTGTGGACTGATCCCAAGAATCATAAATGAAGCCTAATCATAGAAGTCATCAAAAGCAAAGTAAAATAAGCATCCAAATCTTGAGACTAGGGAATTAGGCCTTTGTCATTTGTTGACTGGCTACTTTTTCAACTGGACAGATTTAACCTTCCAGAAGAGACAATCAATTCTTTTTAACATGGGTATTCTTGTAACCTTAAAAAGGAGTACCAGTGTTTAATACTGTTCCAGTTTTCCTCTTTCTCTCTCCTAATTTCATGGGTTTAGAGGTCCAAAAAGGGGAAAAAGGAAAGGAAAAGTTGGGGGAGTTTGGACACAAACAGTGTGTGTGTTAACTGTATTTAGAGGTTGTTTGGTTTTAATTTTAATTTTAATTTTAATTTTTTTATTTTTTTAAATATAAAAATAAAAAAATACAAGTACAAAAATTTTATAAAAAACAGTACATTAATATATCAGAAAAATTAAAAAATAACACAAAAATTAAAAAAAATTACAAAAAATAA
>JAOXYD010000007.1:8206125-8218685 GCA_028565735.1 Pinacopodium congolense
AGTGTATCGATATGGTCTAACACTTACTGGCTTTGTGTTTGGTTATAAGGGAATACGATGATTATGCGGTCGTTTTGGTGGTAAGTGATTAGATAGTTCAAACATTTGTTGAAAATCAGCTATAAGGTTAGCTATATCAAGAGAATATGTTTTTGGTTGGAGGTTATTAGTAGAAGGTAAAATCTAAAAGAGAAAACCAGTACCTTGTAGGTAATTACGTTCCTTATTTGTCAAAGCTTCAATACCAGTCCATCACAATCCTTGGAACGTGTGAGAAACTCTCTCGAGTTTGAATGTCATAGTGAGTTGTTTATAGTCTATCTCAATTGGTCCAAAAGTCTCCAACCATTAAACTCCCAAAACTAACTGGTATGTTGTAACATGACAAACATAATAATCTGTCGTTATAGGCTTACTTTGAATGATGATGGTGAGCACCCGGTATTGTCCAGCACAGTCTATTTTTTCTTGGTTGGCCACTATAACTTGAAACCTCTTGCTTTAAATTACTGGTAATCCGCACTTAGTCACCATAGCTTGATCAATGAAGTTATGAGTGCTACGGCCATCTATGAGTACAGTCACATCTATTTTTTTCAACTTGCCCAATACACATATAGTTTGGGGATGATTAGTTCCAGCCATTACATAAAAGGATATTTTTGGTGCGATCTCCTTTGATTCGAATTCAGTAATATCATCTCCATCTGAGTCTGGATGGGTAGAATCGTCTATCATAGATAATTATGGACGTTCACATCGGTGACATGGGACAAGCTTCTCATCACAATAGTAGCATAATCCCCTTTCTTTACATTCTTGCGCCTCTTGGTTAGTAATTCATCAAAATATAGTTGACCAATTTGAACTTAGGTTCCTATATTGATTTGGTGGAGGGTCTACTAAACCAGATGTTGGATTAGGATTTTATTTTGGTATCACCAAGGTTAGCTAGAAGCGAATCGGTGGAATGATTTTCCTTTGTAACTGATTCCGCTTTTCAATCAGACGAGTGACCACTATTGCATCTATTAAGGTACACGGTTATTTAATCTTTACATCTAGATGAATATCATCTCGAAGTCTTGCAATAAAACAAGCAATAAGAAAGTTTTCAGGCAAGCCATCAACGCACTGGGAGAGCCTTTCGAAGGCCTTTTGATAAGCTGCCATAGATGAAGTCTGTCTAAGCCAAGTTAGAGCTTCTGATGGGTCCTCATAGTCAGTTGGTCTAACAATAAGAGGACTGCTTTGGTAAATTCATCCCAAGTAAGTGATCCTCAAAATTTCGTCAACCACTGATGCCATTGTAAAGTAATTCCATCTAAATGAAAGGAAGCGAGCTGCACTTGTTGATCAGTAGCAATATTTTGGAACATAAAGTATTGTTCTGCCTTGTATATCCAGCCAATTGGATCATCTCCATTGAACTTTGAGAAGCACAACTTAAGGTGATAATGGTGAGGTTCATTGGAGATTTTAGGATTCGAGGTATTTGGAGAATGCAAAGATTCTCCTAAGTAAAATTGATTGATCCCTAAATGAGTAATGTGCGTAGTACGGGAGACTAATAAAGCCTGCAACTTGGTTAACACTGTTTATAAGGTAGCATTAACTTGATCAAAACTAGACTCATGTCGAGCTAATATTTCACTAATTTCATTGCAAAATTCTGCATTAGTTTTGCTTCGAGTATTCATGGCCATAACTGGCTCTGATACCATCTGATAAGAAAGAGTTCGATAGAGAGGAGGAAGAAAATAGAGAAAGAGAGATAAAGAGAGGCTTTAGGGTTTTTTAATGCTTGAATTCCATTAAAATGTTTTATGCTATTAAATCGCCTTACAAAATCAATAACTATGCTAAAAAATAGGAAATAATAACCTACTACTACCCTGCCACTAATAGCCAGCCTTTAGTGGCCTTATTGAAAAAAGGAAAAATTAAATTAATAACTAAGAAAATATGTCCCACCTAACAAGAGTGTCGACCTGAAGGAGGAAAAGGAGAGCGTTAAACCACAGAGAGGAAATAAAGAGTGCCAGATGACACGAACCCTAACACCCTGAGGAGAGGAAAGGAGACATTAGGGAGAAAGGTCCAGTGAGAGTGAAAGAAAGGTAACAAAACCTCTTAGAAACAACGTTGCATCATCATCTGGAAAAGCATAATTAAAAAGGCCAACAAAAAAGTCAATTTTAACCTTAAGATTTTAATTAATATTTAGAATAAACTCTAACGTTTCAAAACGTTCAGAAAGAACCCTAATGTTTTAGAAAAGTTCCAAATTTTTTTTAACATTTTAAAAATATTAAAAAAAACCTTGATTTAACATTATTGGTGAAAAAATTAGGATCTGAATGATTTTTTTAACCTTAAAAGGCATAAGACGATGCCATTTAGATAATAAGCATACCACAGATAAAATGACACTACTTTCAATTTATTAGAGCTGTACCATTTGATTGATCAAAAATTTCTATAAGGCTCACTCTATCACATGTTTATGATTGTTTTACAAATATTATGGTTCTTTTTTAACGTTTTCGAAATATTATCATTCTTTTTTACTATTTTAAAATATTATGTTTTGACGTGAATATTATATTAAACTTTAAAGTCAAATTTGTACTTTTTGTCCATGTTTTATTAAAAATTTGTACTTTTTACCAATGTTTTATATTTTAATATACTTTTTTAGATTATTGTTATTGTCATTGTCATTATTATTATTTATGTTTGTTGTGCCTTTTAAATATAGGCTAAAGTGATGGGCTGACTATCCAGATAAATCAAATGGATCCAAATAGAGGCCCGACCCAAATAATGTTCAATTTCCGGTAAAAAAGTCAACTCAGCTCTATAAGGGCTTAAGAGTCGAGTTAATTGGAAACCAAAACCCTAGAAATCCCAAGCATTCAACTCTTCATACCTAGAAAATAAGAGCTATTCTGGTAACGCTTAGACGTCGAACACTGGGAGTTGGTCGACGTTTCCGCCATGGCCGAAATAGAGGATAACCATCCAAACATATCACTAGAGGACAAGATGTCGGAAAAGAAAAGGAAGCGGAAGCGAAGCAGAGCAAAGAAAGTTAATGCTCCTGTCGAAGAACAAAACCTTAATTATAATCAAAATCGGATTGAAAAAGAAGACCATGATGATAATGGAGATGAAGTAGATGAAGCAGATGAGGGGGTAGTTGAGGCGCAGAAGCAAAATAATAAGAAGAATAATATGAAGAATAAGGGCAAAAAGATGAAGAAAGAGGAGAAGAAGAGTGGAGATAAAGAAGAAGAAGAAGAAGAAGCTGAAGAAGAAAAACAAGAAGAAGGGGAAAAACAGGAGGAGGGAGAGGACAATATAGAGAAGAAGGGGAAGAGTGGGAGGGGTATAATGAGTACTGATACATTCGAGTCTTTGGGATTATCTGAGCCTACTCTCAAGGCTATCAAGGAGATCGGTTTTGAGTATTTGACTCAGGTACTCATCTTACTGTTGAAGTCTATGAATTATTTTTTCGGACACGTTTGATTAAAATGCCCATTTTGATAGTTTTATACTCATTCTTAGTAGAAACGGAGCAATGCAATGAAATTTATGTAGAATTACTGTATATGCAGATTCTATTGCTTTAATCGGACATTTTCTTTTCAAGTATCACATATGTAGTTTGTTCAAGTTTCTTACAGTTGTCAAGTCATTGTGAATGCAGATTCAATCTAGAGCGATTCCTCCACTTCTAATTGGCAAAGATGTTCTTGGTGCTGCAAGGACTGGCTCTGGTAAAACACTTGCTTTTCTGATCCCCGCGGTTGAGCTGTTGTACAATGTTCGTTTCACTCCTCGTAATGGTACGGGTGTTGTTGTTATCTGCCCAACAAGAGAACTTGCCATACAGGTAAAGACGTTATATAATCAAAATTTTATTTTCTGTTTCTTTGCTTCTTCTCTAGTGCTAGCTTAAGCTGTCATCAAGTCCTCTCACTAATCAAATCTTAAAAATAATCTTGTGGGAGTAGGCCTTTTGTCCTTGATACCTTAGCAATGCTCTTTTTTGGCGAATCTTTTAAAGATGGAATTTTTATCCAGCTCTAAAAGTATTTGTTTCGTTTAATTTACCATGTATGTTCAAAAAAGATGAAAATGAGTGATCAATGTAGTTTAGCTTGTGAATTTGGTTATATTGTTTACTTAATATTTGTCAACTTTTATGTCATGTATGTATAGAAAGCTTGGTGTTTGATGTTATTATGTGACAATCTTTGGAATTCTTGCCATTTTTAGTGATTGCTTAAGTTGCAATTACATTTTTTTTTCATTTTAAACGTTTAAGATGACAACGTTGTTCCTGTAGAAGCAACTTGTTGAGAACATTTCGCTAATGGTTGTTTATTGGAGCTGATAAGAGTAAAGGTTGAAGTCATGAATTTGAAATTCAAAAGTTATTTGTGCAGTGAAGCTGAATGGTTTGGCTACTTTCACATACCTTTGTTTCAGTGCACTAAGCAAGTGCCACATTGAAACCATTTTAATGCATATGTCTTGTTTTGAATTTCTAAGCATTTTTTGGGTTGACCTTGTTTGGTGGTATTTTTGTATTGATTTTGCATTGCTAAAAAGTCATTAACCCTTGAATTCCTAAACATAATAAAGAAGAATTGAAAAGATTGTGGCAGCTCCAGTGTTTCTCAGATGATGTAGATTTCTGGTTTATGACTAGAATACAGAATAATCTTTGATAAATGAAAATTTTTTGACCCATTAACCACACTGTTCTTGTATACCAATTATATGACACAGGTTTGACATATTATCATCTTAAATTTTCCAATATGGCTTGTCTTGAATATTCAAGTTGCAATTTAGTAGACTAATTTATGGTGTTAATACTGCAGACTCATGCTGTTGCAACGGACCTTCTTAAATATCATTCTCAGACACTAGGGCTGGTAATCGGTGGTTCAGCTAGAAGAGGAGAAGCAGAACGTATTGTGAAAGGGGTGAATTTATTGGTTGCAACCCCTGGTCGACTTCTTGATCATCTTCAAAATACCAAGGGTTTTATATATAAGAACTTGAAGGTAACTTAGTCACATTCTTTCCCTATTGCTACATCAGTCTAATTGCTTTAGCTTGCTTATTATTTACTTCAAATTCTAAATGCAACTTATTTATCTTAAGGACGTGTAAATCTAGTCAAGGGCTGTGCAGAAATGTTTATGTCATTTAATGCTTAATGTCCCCTCTTCAGTTATACTGAAGGGGTGAATTTGACAAAGCTAGAGATGTACATCATGTTCTAAAACTTTGAAATTTTTGTTGGACTTGTAGTGTCTCATGATTGATGAAGCAGACAGAATATTGGAGGCTAACTTTGAAGAGGAAATGAAGCAAATTATCAAAATTTTACCAAAGGTACATATATATCTTATATTGGTACTTAGCTACACTAATTTAATAGTAAAACATGATGAATAATATCTTTGGATACATCTGAAACTCTTTCATTTGAGGCTAAATTTCATCAATTAATGAGTTCTATTGGAAGTATTAAAATAACAGAAATTTTATGATATTTTCTTGATATAAAAATTTGGATTCCTTGTCAGTGGTCGAGATGATAGTCACATTTTCCCTATACTCTTGTGAGCTGAGCACCAAAACAGCATGTGACAACTTGGTTGATTTTTTCTTTGGGTGGAAGTGGAGGGTGGGGATGTGGGGTTCATCCAAAGATTTGAAACAAGTCAATTATCATCTATTAAAGTTTCTGTTTGCATCAGATTATGGCCTGGGTGGATTTTTAAAGCCAACAATTGAAGAACAGGATGATCCCTTGATCTCACATAATTATGCCATGAGATCTGTTTGCTATGCCATGCTTACGAAGCCACTGTGGTGGATAGTCATGTTAAGGATAGTAATCATGATATGATGAGAGGTCAATTAGAGCTTCCACCAATCAACCCTAGGGTAACTTGGTTTTGAAATTTGCTAAGTGGATTTAACTCAAATTGATTCCTTGTTAATTTGGTTATCAACAAATTTTATCGGAGTTGTACTAAGATTTGTTGCCATTAATACATAATGTAAGCTTCTTAATCTGCCTTTGTGAAAATGATTACCTGCAGTATCATGAACTTTATCTATGAGTAAGCTACTAAGCTAGCTTATGTTGATTGAATTATGTGGCAAGTGCATGCTCGATGTAGGTTAAGTAAGGATTGTTGTCATTTTCTCTTAATTTATGCGAGTTGGATTCATTAAATTGCAACTGAGATTACCAAAACCATCTTTTACCCATACCAGAATCTTAAGCAGCCCATATGCATACATGCATTCATCCATGCAAATGCATTTACGTATTTGTGTATGCTTATTTATATATATTCTCTTTCTTTCATTGCAATTAAGCCTAATGATAGATGTTTTATATTTACCAAAATTTCTTGCATTTAATAACATTTTCTTATGTTTATGATTTCCATCAAGGTGGTGTATCATTTGAACTGACAGTTTGTCAATTTTAATGTAGAGTAGACAAACTGCTTTATTTTCCGCTACCCAAACTAAGAAGGTATGTCTGACAATTAAATTTCACCAGAATCAGCCTTTATTTTCCACTTTGTCTTTTCCCTTAATGCGCCATGATTCTGTTAAATTTTCAGGTGGAGGATCTTGCCCGTTTGTCATTTCAGACAACTCCTATATATATTGATGTTGATGATGGTAGAAAGAAGGTAACTACAAGATTGGTTAATAGTAACTAAATGCATGCTTTATTATTTTATGTTGGAAAGAATATCTGAATGCCTCGCTTCTGGTACCTCATATGATACTCACAAATTATGATTTTCTCTTGGTCAAACTAAACAGTATGATGGTATTGTAGGTAACAAATGAAGGTCTGCAGCAAGGGTATTGTGTGGTCCCATCTGCAAGGAGATTTATTCTTCTGTACTCCTTCTTGAAGAGGAATTTGTCAAAGAAAGTGATGGTCTTCTTTTCTTCATGTAATTCGGTCAAGTTTCATTCTGAACTTCTTAGATACATTCAAGTGGAGTGCCTTGATATCCACGGAAAACAAAAACAGCAAAAACGGACTTCCACATTCTTTGATTTCTGTAAACGAGATAAGGGGATATTGCTTTGTACTGATGTTGCAGCTCGTGGACTTGATATCCCTGCAGTGGTATGTCTTTCATTGGAAGTAAAGTTTGATCTTCTTTTTTTTTTTTGAGCCTATCTGAATATTCATCAGTGTCTTCTAGTTGAACATAATAAATGTTGCAAAACTCAGGCGATTATGGATCAGTTCCTGTTGAACAATAATGCCTGTAATAAGAAATATGGAGTAGGAATAGCACTCTTACACTGTAGACCATCCTTGGACCCTTGCTTGCTGTTGGAAAACACAAAATAAATTAACTCCCGGTACCTAAAAGAGTGAAAAACATGATTGCCAGTTCAATGCCATTGAATTTCAGAAATTTTAGCAGACAGATAATAAGAAGAAACTTATGGGGGCTTTTGGAAGTTAAATAATATGGATGAAGGATTCAATAGATCCTTTATTTAAACAGAGTGACCGTATAGTCCAATTGATTGTGTTGACAATCCTGCCCGGCAAATTGTCTTCTCTAATGAATTGGCTAATATAGATTCTCTACCCTCTCTTTGTTCTGCTTGTAGGACTGGATTGTGCAGTATGATCCCCCTGATGAACCCAAGGTATACACCTTTCTCCCTTTGTTATGATTATGTATTGTTTGATTTCTACTCTTATTCATGCCTTAGGGTATTTTGGAATCTTTAGGAGTACATTCACCGTGTTGGTCGGACAGCCAGAGGAGAAGGTGCAAGAGGAAATGCACTACTATTCTTGATTCCAGAAGAGCTACAATTTCTGCGTTACCTGAAGGTACAGTTCATTGATGAAGGCCTCCAAAATTTTCATGTTAATCCATGCATTTAGTGATATTCCTTCATTAAGTGCATGAAGTGAATTATCCAGTAAGTTATTTAATAGAAACAAACTTGCTGTATCTGTATGTTCTCATTCTAACTTAATTTTTACTTCCAGGAGGCAAAAGTTCCTGTTAAGGAGTATGAATTTGACGAAAAGAAGTTGGCAAATGTGCAGTCCCATTTGGTATATTAATGCTTCTGCATTACTGTATATCTTCCCTATAACGAAGCTGAAAGACAATTGATTGACCCTATCATTTTGTTACAGGAAAAGTTGGTGGCGAACAACTATTATCTGAACAAGTCAGCTAAAGATGCATATAGATCCTACATTCTAGCATATAATTCACACTCTATGAAAGACATCTTCAACGTACATCGCCTCAATCTGCAGGTATCATTTTAATTGTTAGATTTTAGACATTCAGCGATTCATAGACTTTGATTAGTAATTCTAGTGCTTATTTGATGGAATCCGAGACGTGTGTTTGGAGCAACAAACTGCAGAATATGAGTTCACTTGGCTAATTTATGTATTTGTTTTTATTAACAATTGGCTAATTATGCAAAGACAAGAATTGCTTAAGGTGGCTTCTCTGTCTCATACGGTGAGTTACGAAATGACCTTATATTATTTGTTTGGCAGGCGGTTGCAGCTTCATTTTGTTTTTCTTGTCCACCCAAAGTGAATCTGAATATAGACAGCAATGCTTCTAAATTTAGAAAGAAAACAAACAAAAGAACTCGTAATGGGTTCAGTGAAAGCAACCCTTACGGAAGGCAGGGTGGAGAAGGTGATCCACGACAATTTGTAAGGTATTAAGTTGATCAATTTCAGGTAGTATGCACACCAATTTTGCTCGAGTTCAATTGTAATTTTAGCAGTTTCAGGATCTTGGATCGCCAAGTTTTCACTGATTCCATGTCTTCTTTACATGGTTAATTATCATGACACCTACAGGGTTGTAAACATAATAATTGATACTTTGTATACCCTTTCTTAGATCAAATTTTTATTGATAGTTTGATACGTCTACTATTGATAGTGTCATACACATTTCTTCTTTTGGGGCTTGCGAGTCTGCTACTGTCCAAGCAAAAGTTCTCTGCTCGTAGGGAGTAACTACTAATTAGGGTTATTGAAAGATAATGCAACATTTAGGAGTTTTTTTAAAGTCAATTTGATGTAGTGCCAGATCTTTCAGTTTGATCGGCATTCGGTTTTTGTCAATTGAGTTTGTAATTTCTTCCGAACCTACAAAGAGCTCTAAGAAGAGTATTTCTTTTCCATTTATCTTTTTAAACGTTTCAAGGCTGAAGAAAAAGGAAAATTGCTAATGAAAGATAAAGATCAGCAAGTTAAAAGAATTTACCTAGCTCGAAAGGGGTGTAGAATTGGCGTAAATGTTAGATGCTGCTAAACGTGGCGAATTGCAATTTATTAGGTATACATATTATAATAGACGATTGAATATGTAAAATTTGTTAATGCAATATGGACAAGTACTGAAATTTCATATATTTAGGGTCTTGCGTTCTTGATTGTGTTACAAAATAGATGCCATAGATAGCTATTTTGTAAGTACTGTTAGTGCCTAATGTGAAGCTTCCCAAGGACTAATTCATACAAATACGAAGTCTCATCCAAGTAATTGAATGAATGCATCAATCAAGTTATGATTAACCGACAACAAAATTAAAACCAAAATCATAAAGCTGCGGTGCCATTTCTTCTATTAATATCTTAGCCAGCAACTAATGGAAGTGGGACATAATGAACAGGAATTGTAAGTCACTAATAATTAACAAGACACGACAATTACACAAAGAACAAAGCAAGCGTGGGGAGGAGCATAAGAATAATAGAAGGCATTGCATGTTGAACCGAACTATTTTTATGAATCTTTGTGGAGTTCTGATGGTTTGATGCTGGAGCAGCAGCATCTGGGGTTTCAAATTCCAAGACTTTGATGACCATTCTCTGCCCTTTTCCACAATGACCTGACACCCCACTTACGAAATAGAAGAAACCTGATCTGTCCAACTTGAAGATTGTTTTACCATCATTGGAGAAGAATGTGGGATGTTCGCATTCACATTTCTGGTACTCCTCTTCGCTGCTCACCATCATCACCGAGTCTTTGTTGTAATTAAAAACTACAACGGAAATGTCAAAGTTCTATGTGAAACAGTTGTTTTAAAAGGAAATGAAGAAGCGATGTAGACATTGAAAGCACATACACATGCATGGAGGTGTACTTACGTAGAGTATCATTAACTTTAAACCTGTTTCTTGAAGCCCACTTGTTGTACATATCATGGTCATTTTTGGAACTGGGAACAACCCAGCCATCTTTACCCCCCACAAGGAACTCAGTGGATGTAACTGAGTATACTAAAAGGGAAGAGAATACAATGAAGAAGTGGAAGTGGTTAAAGGAACCCATAGTAAACAAGAAGGTCATTGCTATGGTTTTTCTTTCCTCAAAAGAGCTCTAGAATATGCACGTAGTCAGGAGTTCTGTTCTATGGATAATGAGGTCGGTTACGAGACGAGAAGAGGAGTGAGAGAGAGAGGGGACAATGAGTGGCGAGGAGATAGGAGATTGATGTGTCATAGATAACTGTTGGGGGTAATGCTGCTTATGTTTTTGAGTTGGTGTTATTTCGTAACTGTTAACACGTAAATGACGTGGTCGATGCTTCATGGGATTATGTTCTAATTAAAGCTATCAGTCCTAAAAATCTCTATGATTTTTGAGTCTTTGTTTAGTAATACACGTATTCCACTGATAGGCAGCAGGCTGCAAGTTCTTCAACAAAAGTGAAAAAGAAGTTGAAGTTGAAGTTGAAGGTCTGAGGCCTTGAGAAATTGCAATTTTTATTTGTTACAAGTTAAGGAAAACTCAGCAGTACTTTTCGATATACGTAATTATACGAGGGGAATAAGTCCTAATTTTTTGGGTTAATTCTCAATTCTAATTTAAAGATAAATGAGTGCACTATTATTTTATAAGAAATGATTTTGTTATTTAATATGAAAGGGGATGAATGATTTTGTGAAAAATATATTGTAGCATAATAGATTTAATTTTAAAAGGAATAAAATGACTCCATTAATTCACAACAACAAAATTTATTGAGCAAATCAATTCTTAATTGTATATGTAAAAATAGTCAAACAAGATGACTTCATTCATTCAAATATAAAAAGATAATATTATATGTATATATACAAATGTGATCATAATTGCCTATACAAAATTTCTCACTAATCAATAAATATTGATTAATTATTTAAGAAATTATGTATAAATTTACTAATAACCATAATGACTATTAACGACATTAACAGTTTGTTTGTTAAAGCTTTTCTCTTTGCCCTTGTTTAGTAACTCTCCCTTATATCTCCTACGTCCTCCGCTCAAATTGGAGTATAAGGAAGAATCACGAAGCCTAACTTGGACAACAGATAGATAAAGAAAGGAAGGAGTCACTAAGGCTTTGGTAAAAATGTCAGCGATCTGGTGCTTTAAGGAAACATTTTGAGGAGTAAGAAACCTAGACTTGTAAAGATCTCTAAATAAATGGTAGTTCAATATCCAGATGTTTCATCCATTTATGGAAAACGGGATTAGTCGTAATATGTAAAGCTACCTTATTATCACACCAAAAGGGAATTAGAGTTGACACTGGAATCTAAAAGTCTTGTAGAAGATACAAAATCTATTGGAGCTTACACATAGCGGAAGCTATACTTTGATACTCAGCCTCAGCTACCGATCGAGAAATAATGCTTCTTGGATTTTTAGGAAATGAGTGAGAAACCGAAGAAAACGCAATAACTAGTTAATGAATGATGAGTATCTCTATATGAAGCCTAGTATGATGAGTATCCCTTAAGACATTTTAGTAGATAAATAGTAATATCCCAATGAATTTGATAAGGATTCTGAACAAATTAACTTAGTTATTGAACCCTATATAAGATGTCAAGTTTAGTAAAATTCAAATAGAGTGGTTTGCCAAGTAGTAGTCAATATGCTTTAGGATTAGAAAGAAGAGGGTCAACATCTTTTATAAGTTTAACACTAGTAAGAAATCGAGTAGTAGGAGATTTGGCATTCAACAATCCAACATCCCCATTGCAATTTTAACGCTAAAAAAAATACTTAACAGGACCAAGATCTTTAATTCTGAAAGTATTATGTAAAATGTTTTGATAGTAGAAAGTTCGTCTTCTAAGAGACTTCTGAGGAGTACATCATCAATATAAACAAGTAGAGCCATATAAGAAGTATTTGGAGATTTAGTAAACAAACAATGATCTTGTTTTGATTGAGTAAAACCATAAGCTTGAAGCTGATTACTGAATTCCTAATTCCACTGCCTAGAAGGCCGCTTTAATCTGTAGAGAGATCGTACCTATAATTTTAGGACGACCATTTATGGACACTGCCAGGGAACTGATAGATGTATATAGTGGAAAGCTCATTCTCAGACTTCAAGATCAAGAGATTGAGTTTAATGTGTTTAGAGCAATGAAGCATTCATCCACCCTTGATTCATGCAACTTCATTAGAGTTCAT